>JAYRBT010000323.1:0-15263 GCA_036023395.1 Myiotriccus ornatus | reverse complement strand
TCCAATGCGCAGGCTGGAAGGTGTAAAGACCTTCCCCGGCTCTTCGTTCGCGAAGGCGGGCCATTATATTATTATTATATTACTGGGGGCACTGGGAGCACCGCTGGGAGGGGGGGCCGCTCCCCTGGCACGGGAGAACAGGGTCCCGTGGGCTCAGATGCCCCTCCAAGAGCTCCCTGGGCGCCCTGGGGGGGGACAGGTTTGTGTTGGACCCCCCCAGGATTTGGGGTCTCCCCTGGGACATGGGAGATCCCCCCAGGATTTGAGATTTCCCCTGGCAGATGGGGCAGCCCCTCAGGATTTGGGTTCCACCTGGGACATGGGGCAGCCCCTCAGGATTTAGGATCTCCCTCGGATCATGGGGCAGCCCCCCAGGATTTGGGTTCCCCCTGGGACATGGGGCAGCCCCCCAGGATTTCGGATCTCCCCCCCGAGGACCTGAGGGACACCAAAGAGCAGAGCTGGAGCTGGCTGGGGTTAGCACAGTGCAGCTTTATTTCCATGGAGGGGGCAGAGGTTCTCTCTCCCCACCGTGGGCTCCAATCCCTTCCTACAAACCCTCCAGCTGGCCCACAGCCACCAGCCCACCACGCCTTTGGGTAGCCCCGTGGCCAGCTGAGCACCCCTGCTCCCCAGGCGTGGGGAGAACAGCCTCGGCATCTTCCACAGCCCCTCGGATTCCCAAAGGCAGGACGGCCAGGGAAGGGCCAGCCACCCCCGGCGACCCCCTGGGCGTGTGGAGCCCACCCAGGTCCTGCGGGATCAGGGAGTGGCCGGAGCGGGGCCACCGTGGGGGGAGGCTGCCAGGCCGGGGCTGGCTGAGAGGCATCTCCCAGGCGTTGCGTGGGATCTTGGATCCCTCCCGGGATCCCAGCGGGGCCACTTTCACCGGCTGGGCAGGGACGGGGCGCTGCGCAAGCAGAGGCTGCAGGGCTGGAGGCCAAAAAACGGGGGCTGCACGCGGTGTGTGGGGGGGAAGGGGGTCTCCACCTCGCCCTGCCCTTTTTTTGGAGCGGGGGGGTTCTTGGGACTGCCACACAGAGAGGAACAAAGCCAGCACTTGGGTCTGGTGCCTGGAAACCCCCTGACAGACACAGCTCAGCTACAGGGACACGCACACACGCACGCACTGGACCACGGGCAGCACTCCCCGGGGGACACGGACGGGGCGGGCACGGCGTGGGAGGGGACCGGAGGAGGCGGGGAAGGGGGTCCAAAGCTCTGCTGTGGCACCGGGCAGAGCCCCGCGGGCCGAGTGGCCGAGGGCAGGTCCCGCCATGCCCTGTCCCATCCCCTCCTGCCCCGCGGGCAGGGTGGGCAGCGGGCACCGCCCCTCCCCCGGGAATCCCGCGGGCTGCAAAGAGAGCCGAAAAGTGCTTAGAAAAGAGAGAAACCCCTAGAAAACTGCCTCACACACACACACACACACACACGTACACATTTGCTCCCCGGCCAAGAGCCCGAGCTCGCTGCCCCGAGGGAGGGGGGCCCGGGGCCGGGGCCGGCCGGGGCGGGGGGCACGGGGAGCGCCCCGGCCCTGCCCTCTACACCAGGGCATAGTCAAACTGGCCCCTCTCCAAGCCCTCCTTGTGGTCGGTCCAGGACGAGGCGGGCATGCGGCTGTAGGGGTCCAGCAGGATGCGGAAGCAGCGAACCATCAGCATCACCAAGAAGACCAGGAGGAAGATGACGAAGGCAAAGACGGTTTTCTGCTCGGCATCCATGCCCGCGGCGCCGGCCGGGTGCTCCACCAGGGACGGGGAGAGCAGTTCATAATCCATCGTCGATGCATCATTCATGGCAGAGGCGGGGCGGGGGGGGCACTGGGGGCGGGGGTTGGGGGGCGGATTTCGGCGGGGCCGGGGCGGGGGCAGCCAAACTTCAGCGTCCTGCAGTGCCCACGCACCCCGGGCACGGCTCACTCCATGGCCACCCGCTCGGGGGGCGCTCCTGCCAGAGCCAAGAGCTCCTGGAGGGGAAAGAGAGGTGGTGAGGGAGCGGGAATGGGACACGGGCAAAGGAATTGGCCATGGGGGAAGGAATTGGCCATGGGGGAATTGGACACAGGGACAGGAATTGGACACAGGAATTGGACACAGGGACGGGAATTGGACACAGGGAAGGAATTGGCTGCAGGGAAAGGAATTGGCCATGGGGAAAGGAATTGGCTACAGGGGAAGGAATTGGACACAGGGAGGGGAATTGGACACAGGGGAAGGCAGAGCTGGTGAGGGAGAAGGAGTTGGACAAGGGAAAGCAGAGGTGGTGAAGGAGGAGGAAAGCAGAGCTGGCGAGGGAGCTGGAACATTGGGAAAGCAGAGGTGGTGAGGGAGGAGGAATCAGACACGAGGAAAGCTGAGATGGTGAGGGAGCAGGAAATGGCCCCAGGACACAGCAAGAGGCACAGGGAAGGGCAGGAAAGCTCACAAGGGAATTCTTTTTTTTTTTTTAGCAAGCTCGAGAAGACACCCATTAGGGGCACAAGGGCATGGGGGGGGCACTGGTGCAGAACTTGCCTCTCCAGTCCCAAATCCCCAGAAATCCTCTGGAGAGGGCCCAGTCCAGCACAGGTAATTCCCACCACAAAGCCCCTCCCTCAGCTCTGCAGTCGGGGGCAGGGGGCTGCTCAGGCTCTACCCATCCTGGCCCCCGAGTTCTCCCAAGGTGGACACGGGGTCGGAATGTGCTCCCTCCTGCTGGGGGACACATATCCAACTGTTGTCCCTCGGGTTTGGCAGCAGCAGGGGCTGGTTGCGGGTGGAGAAGGAGGGCACCCACCTCACTGCAGCTCCGTGGGGACACCAGCATCGCTACTGCAGCAGGAGCGGGAGGAGGCCCTGTCCGAACAGCCACGTCACTGAGGAGAGGTCTCCAGGGTCCAGCTTTCCCGGGCTGGGGAGGCAGAGCAGAGGGACAGAGAGAGCAGAGGTGGTTAAAGGGCTGGGGAGGTCACTGGGAGTCACAGCACGAGGCACCCCTGGAGCTCACAGCTCTGGAGGGAGTTAACACAGGAGAACATCCACAGCAGCCTCCCTGGGAGAACATCCAACCAACTTTCCCAGGAGAACATCCAACCAACCTCCCTGGGAGAACATCCACCCCAACCTTCCCAGGAGAACATCCACGCCATCCTCTGAGAGAACATCCAACCAACCTCTCTGAGAGAACATCCACGCCATCCTCTCTGAGAGAACATCCAACCATCCTCCTTTGGAGAACATCCACCCCAACCTTTCCAGACCACCCAACCCAACTCCCCCATTGCAGCCCCCCAGGAGCCTGAAGGAATTCTTCCTGATATCCCACCTAAACCTCCCCTGGTGCTTCCCACGGACACCTCTGGGGGGGTAAAATCCCCCTCCATGGATCTCGGTGCCAGAGCTGCAACAAATCGTTTGGGCAATAAAGACCAATAAAGCACTTGGAGCTGGAGGTGCCCAGTTGGCTCCCATCCCAAATCCAGGGAGGAACAGGCACATCCAGGACAAAACAGAACATTTTCTGCTTCACAGCATCCCTGGTTTTATATCCCAGAACACTCAAGATAAAGGATTTCCCTCCTGCTCTGGGAAGGATCAGGAGGCACTGGCACAGGTTTCCCAGGGAAGCTGTGGCTGTCCCATCCCTGGAAGTGTCCAAGGCCAAGTTGGAGCACCCTGGGACAGTGGAAGGTGTCCCCGCCTGTGGGAACTGGATGATCTTTAAGTTTCCTCCCGACCCCAAACACCTTTTGGTGCCGTGATCCGAATTTCCCTGGGGGGGATTTCAAGCAGACCCCCCCCCCCCCACCCCTCTGCTCAGGCAGTTGGATGAAGGCAGCTGTTATTTAAGGAACGTTTGATTGAGTTTTATTAAGATTCATGTTCCCTTAGTAACTCGGGAGGAGAACACGAGCAGAGAGAGCGGCATTGACGGAGGGGGGGGCAGAGCTCACGAATTCCACGGGGCCGTGCCGAGCTTTTCCTGGCTGTGCAACGCCAATCCCACGTTCATTTTGGGGAGCAGCAGAGAGCTAATGAGGTGTTTATTCCAAACCCGGAGCCGGGCAGGATCCAGCTGGCGGGGAGGGCTCTCCCTGCCCACCGCGGACACCCCCGGACTGGGCACCTCGGGTGGGCAGGGGGAGGGTCTGGGCTGGCACTCAGACGCTCCGGATTATCCCATCCCTCACATCCTGCTGTTTTTTTCCCCCAGGAGGCAGCACCTGGAGATAAGCTGGGGGTGGGAAAGCTCAGGAGGGAAGGCACCGGTGGGGGGGGGGGAGCTTTTGGTGTTGAAAGGTGGTGATGGAAAAAAAAAACAACTGGGGATGGGGAAGGTGGTTCTAAAGTAAAAGGGGAGATTCAGGGGGAGATGTCAGGAAGGAATTCCTCCCTGGGAGGGTGGGGAGGGGCTGGGGTGGGATTCCCAGAGAAGCTGTGGCTGCCCCAGCCCTGGAAGTGTCCGAGACCAGGTTGGAGAAGAAAAGGTTTCAAGGAGACCTCAGAGCCCCTTCCAGGGCCTAAAGGGGCTCCAGGAGAGCTGGAGAGGGACTGGGGACAAGGGATGGAGGGACAGAGCACAGGGAATGGCTTCAAAGTGAAATTTAGATGGGATATGGGGAAGGAATTCCTGGCTGGGAGGGTGGGGAGGCCCTGGCACAGGTTTTCCCAGAGAAGCTGTGGCTGTCCCATCCCTGGAAGTGTCCAAGGCCAAGTTGGAGCAACCTGGGACAGTGGAAGGTGTCCCTGCCCATGGCAGGGGGTGGAACTGGGTGGGCTTTAAAGTCCCTTCCAACCCAAACCATTATCCCCCCTTTCTTATCAGCCCCTTGAAGGTCTCCCTGGAGCCTTCTCCTCTATTCCTGATTTTTTAGGGCCTGAGCTCCGGGGGAGATGGGAAAAGCCTTTGCTGGCAGATGCAGCTCCCTCCCTCCTCCCCTTCACCTCCAGAGCACAGGGTCTGTCTGTCCAGGCAGGTCTGTCTGTCCCAGGAGGGTCTGTCTGTCCCAGGAGGGTCTGTCTGTCCCAGGTGGGGTGGAGACCTCTCTGTGCCTCCCTGGCCACCCCGAGCTCCCAGATTCCTTGCTGGAATTCCTTGCCTTTTTCAGTCAATGTTGCTGCTGGATCCAGCCCAGCAATCCTGCTGGGATCGAGGCTGGACCTTGGGCTGAGCTCAGGCAGGGGCTCTGCCAGGGGGGGAGCTCAGCAAACCCCTGGAGATGGGGCTGTGTCCCCAGGGGGTTCTGCCCCACACGTTGTGTGGCTCCAGGAGATTCCCCCAGGGAGCCCCTGAGCCTCAGCAGGATCCCTCAGGTGCTCTGGTGGGGGCAGATGTCCCCAAAACCTGCTCCAAACATCTCCCTCTTCCAGCACCTTCCACCTCAGGGACTCCAGGTCTGACCCCCCAAAGCCCCACGTGGGGAGCTTGGCTGGTTTTCCTGCTAAACCTTTGGATAACAGGAAGGCCACCTCCTCCTCCACCAGCTCTCCAAAGCCATGGAGACACCCTGGAGGGGCTCTCCCAGCCTGGCAGCTCCATCAGTTTGGGAAGATGGGCCATGGACATGCCTCGAATCAGCCCCCCCCGCCCACTCCCGAGGGCCAGGGATGTCCCATCCACGTTTTGGGAAGAGGAAGGGACAACACTTCAGCTCAAGGAGGGTGTTCAGCCCTGTCCCAGCTAAGCAGGGACGTTTTTTCCCCCAAAATCCCTGGGATCCCTGCTCCTCCCGGGGAATCCCAGCCAGGTGCAGGACCCTTCCCACCCCCTGCTCACCCACGGGAAACCCGCCGCTCCCAAACCACGCGGGGAGCATCCAGACCACCGGGAAAGGCCGTTCCCACCCCAAATCCCCTCCTCCTGCCCTCTCCACCCACGCTGGATATGCTGGACCCCAACCCCCCTGAGCCCGGCACGGGTGGGGGGAGTTCCCTGGTGCCCCCTCGCAGTGCCGGCTCTGCTCCCCACGGGAGCATTCCCGAGGGGATGGGGCGTGGGTAGTACCTGGAATGCCGGCTCCATCCCTTGCCATGCCGGGGGAAGGAGCGGCCGCCTCTCCCCGGGAGCGCTCGGGGAAGGAGCCGCTCCCGACTCCCGCTGGAGCGGGTTCCTATGGCGATGCGGAATCGATTAGAATAAAAAGGTGGAGCGCAGCAACTGGAGCCGGGAGAAGTTTCGTGAGCCGCTGCCTGGGAAAACCAGACCGTGGGAGAGCTCAGCGCCGGGGGCTGAGCCTGCCCGCCCCCACCTGCGGCTCCCCGGGCCTTGTGCCCCCCCAAAAAAACCCCCTTCTAATCCCCAGGGCTGCATCTCTGCCCCTCCGGGATCCTCCTGTGTGTGTCTGTCCAGACCCACAGCCTGGGATGCTCCCGGATCCCTGGGATGCTCCCAGATCCCTGGGATGCTCCCGGATCCCTGGGATGCTCCTGAATCCCTGGGATGCTCCCGAATCCCTGGGCAGGCACAGCCCGCCCTGCCTGTGGCACTCGGGGCAAAGGATTGTCCACCAGGGACCCCAAAATCCCACTGTGCAGCTTCCACCCCACTCCGGGCAGCTTCCCACCCCGCCAGGCTCAGCAGCGGATCCGGGTTTTTGGGATGCAAAGAGCTGCCCCAGCGAGAGATGCCCGGGATCAGAGAGAGCTCTTCCAGAGGATCCTGGAGCCAAAGCAGGAAGCCGACATTCCCGACGGGATCCTGGAGGATGAGCTCTGGCTGCCCCTGCCTCTCTCTCCCCACCCCTGGGAGCCGCGGGAGAACTCCAGGGATGCTTTTCCCACTCGGTGGGAGCCTGGAGAGGTGGAATTCCCAGGAAAAACCGACAACCGGGAGGTTGGTGACCACGCCCAGGATGGATTCCCCCCCACACACACGCACACCCCCTGCTTCCAGGGAAAATTCCAAGGGAAAAGATGGAGCAGCAACAGGGTCCAGGGGGAGGCAAGGGAGTGAAAAATGACAATAAATGAAAAGGAGGCCCCTGGAAATGGGGATGGGATGCCAGGGATGTCCTGGGAGCTGTTGGGATGTTGGGATCCCTCCCTGTGTCGCTTCCTCTTCCCCATCCCAAGGTTTCCCCCGGGGCAAAAACTCCTCCTGCCCAAAAACTTAACCCCTCCAAGGGGTAAGAATTCCAGGGGAGAATCCCTGTGACCCCCAGCCCCTCCTGGGAGGTGATTCCATGTAAATGCCTGGACACAGCCACGTGTTTTTCCTGCTCCATCCAGCACAGCTGGTGGTGGAAATGGTTTTTCTGGGAACATTCCAGGTTTAATCAGGGCAGGGAACGTTCCCTGCCTGGGGCCAAGGGGAGCTGGGCCCAGCAGTGGCCTCCCTGCAGAACTGGAGCTGCTTTGCTCGTCCTCTGGCCTCTGGCAGGGCTGGGAATGTTGTATGGATGAACAATTCCTGAAGGTCTTCCCGGAGCCTCCCGTGCCGGGGGGCTGGGTTTGTGCTGAGGGTCCTCAGAGCCCCCCTGGTGATGAGACCCACGGGCAGAGCACCCTCCGTGCAGCCCCCAACTCAGCCCAGGCCAGCCCAGCCCAAACCAGTTCATTCCAGCTCAGCCCAGTCCATTCCAGCCCATCCCAGGCCATTCCAGCCCAGTCCAGACTCCCAGCAGCTCCAGCTGGGAACTGTGGCTGCATTTCAATGAACTCCTGCTGATTTTATCGCCTTTAAACTGCTCGGGGTTGTTTGTGCAAACACAGCCACTCCAGCTGAGAGCTCTCCGTGAGCAGATCCATGTCCTGGGGCGGGCAGGATTCCCCCTCCTGGAATTGTCTCTGGGATACGGATCGATGTCTTTGCCCTGAGTAAGAGCCAGGAGGAGCAGGGAGGGTGCTGGGCTGTGCCAGAGGTGGTTCTGTCCCACTTTTGGGTCTCTCCAGGTACCTCCAAAGGGCTCAGATGCCTCAGGTGAAATTAGGAAGAGGTTTACGAAGGAATTCCTCCCTGGAATGATGGGCAGGCCCTGGCACAGGTTGGGTAGAGAAGCTGTGGCTGCCCCATCCCTGGGAGTGTCCAAGGCCAGGTTGGAGCAACCTGGGATCGTGGAAGGTGGATGAGACGGTATTTAAGGCCCCTCCCAACCCAATCCATGCTGGAATTCTGTGCTCTAATACTCCAAACTCCTCCCCCTCTCCCGAAGCCTCTGTCCTGCCCCAGGAAGGGGTTTTGCTCCTCCTCGATAATTAAATGAGGTCCAGCATCATCTCACTGCTCGGGGGAGAGAGAGAGAAAAAAACAACCCCCCAAACCGAGTGTTCCTCTACTCAAAAATCTCTCCCCCTCCGAAATAAAATCTCAGGGATTTGCCACAAACCTCAGGGCCAGGGAGATCTGAGCACTTCTTCATTTCGGCGCTGAGCGAGTGAAATCCCGCGGGGGGAAGGGCTGTGCCCGTGTCTGCGAGCACAGACACGCTCGTGGAGGATTCCCTTCAGGGCACAAAGGTTGGTTATCAGGGCGGGTTCCAGCCCTTAAAGGGTTTCGTTTAACTGTCCATGGCAATTAAGGCAAGTCAGCTCCTGACTCATTGTGAGGCCCCAGCCAGGGCTGGGAGAGGGGAAATTTCTCCCTGGAAAAAGGGTTTTCCAGGCCAGTTTGGGAGTCACCAGGCCCGGAGGGATTTAAAAGCCGTGGGGATGTGACACCTGGGGACGTGGGTTGGTGTTCAGAGGTGGCCTTGGCAGTGCCTGGGGGGTCTTTTCCAACTTTAACGACTGCGGGATTCCGAAAGTCAGGGCGAGACGCACCAAATCCCTTCCACAAATCCCTTCCATAAATCCCTGAGACCAGCGGGGCGGAGACGCCTCCGGCCCCCCTTTCTCCTGGGAAGCGCCAGGAGCGGCCCCGAGCCCTCTTCCCAAGGGCTGGGGACGCGTTTTCCTGGGGGCTCTGAGGGAAGCTCGTCCTTCCCCGGGCTCGCCCGGAGCAGCTCCACTGAGCAAGCGTGGAATTCCTGCTCCTTAATCCCGGCCCCGAGCCCAGCTCAGCCTTGCAGAGCCGCTCTGGAGCTCATGAGTGATGCTTTAGGCTCTGGCAGCTGCAGATGGTGTGACCTCTCTCCCTGCTCAGCCTCCTCAGGCTCCAGCAGCTTCCCTGGAACCTTCGGGACTGGGGAGGAGAGGAACCTGCTGGATCCTCCAGCACCTCCAGAGTGTCAGCTCTGAGTCCGGACAGTCAGGGACTGGCACGGCCATGGAATCAGGGAATGGGTTGGGAGGGATCTAAAAACTCATCCAGTCCCATCCCTGCCATGGGCAGGGTCACCTCCCGCTATCCCAGGGTGCTCCTTGGGGACACTTCCAGGGATGGGGCAGCCACAGCTCCTCTGGAAAATCCATTCCAGCCCCTCTCCACCCTCCTAGGGAGCAATTCCTTCCCAATATCCCACCCAAATTTCAGTTTGAAGCCATTCCCTGTGTCCTGTCCCTCCATCCCTTGTCCCAGGTCCCTCTCCTGGAGCCCCTTTAGGTGCTGGAAGAGGCTCTCAGGTCTCCTCAAAACCTTTTCTTCTCCTCGGGGTGAACCCCCCCCAGCTCTCCCAGCCTGGCTCCAGAGCCCTGGGACACAGATCTGGAACCGTCCCCAAAGGCTGAGCTTCAAGCCAAGTTTTCTGACTTTTCCAGCAGCTCCTGCTCGGGCAGAAACATCCCTTGGCCTCAGCAGCCCTTGCAGAAGCTGCCCCAGCAGTGCCCCTGCTCTCCCCAGGGCTCGGCCAGGCCAGTTGGCAGCCGCTGGATTAAGTCCCTAAATCCACATTTAAGGGATGTGATTGATGTTGCAAGGTCAAAGCCGGGCTTTGCCAAGCCACAGCCTTGTCTCAGGCACTTTAATTAGGCCCCCTCCTGTCCCAGCGTTATGATACAGCAATTAATGACAGGATCACTCGCTATTCCTTCCCCTGCCCGGGCAGCCGTTCAACAGCTCCGCTTCGTTTCCCTTTTTCCTGGTTTGCCTTTGCATCCAGCCCTGTTTGGGCCGTGAAACCCCTTTGGGATCTCCTCTGGTGGGCTAAAGATCGGGATCAACCCCCTCTCCTGGGACAGAGGGGGAGGGGAAACAGGGATTTGGGAGGGGTTTGTTGCTGTTCCAGTCTTGTTTCGCCACGTTCCAATATTTTCTTGCCCTGGACAAACGTGGGCCAAGGGAGAGAAAATCATCACTTTGTTTCTTTTTCAGGGTCTTTCCAGGGCTGGGGCAGCCACAGCTTCTCTGGGAAATCCATCCCATCCCCTCCCCACCCTCCCAGGGCAGGGCTGGAATTCCATGATCTTTTTGATCCCTTCCAACCCAAACCATTCCACGATTCCACAGCTCTTGAGAGGTGGTTGGTTCCCTCCTCGCCCCTCCCTAAAGGCATCACCTCCAGGAACCTTCTCATTCCAGCCCGGTTTTGTCCCCACCAGCTCCCCCAGGGCGTGTTCCCACAGGGAACGGGGCTGGAACACCTTGGGGCGGGGAGGGGAGCGTGTCTGCTGCGCTCTAATTAGCGGGAATCATTACCTGGAATGTCCCCTTCCCGACTCCAGCCAGCGCCAGTGGAACGGCTCTATCAAAGCTGCCTTGTCAGGGGACAAGAAGTATCTTTCTGCCGGGATTACACGGCCCTGGAATTATCCCTTGCCTCTGACAGGATCAATTAATTACTTCAAAGTCACCCGCAGGAATAAATTAACTTCTCCTCTTCCCTCCGTGTCGAGCTGCTGAGTCAGGAAGGATGTCCGGGTGGGCACACGGTGTGTGTGTCACCCTGGAGGTCCCTGTGGGTGTCCCCTGGGATTTTTGGGTCCATCAAACTGCCCCCAGCTGGCTCCGAGGCTTGGGATGATTTGCAGCTTTTTTTGGGGGCGCAGTTTAAGGAATGTTCCCCTGCCAGCAGTGGCTCTGAGCCGCGGGGAGAGGGAGTTTGGGGTTTAATTAGGATTTGTGCCACACGCCGTGGTGACACCTCAGCAGAGCTCCCAGCTCTGGAGTCACTGATCCCGAAGGGGCAGGGATCAGAACCTGGGATGGTGTCACCTCCAGCGAGCTGACAGATGAGCATGGAAACACCCTGTAAAGGACAACAGATGGATCTTGCGGCGTTTTGGGGGCAAAAGCGGCTGATTCCACCCTTTGCTGGCTGAGAACAGCGGGTGAATCCCCACCAGGAGCCATCCTGCCTTCGACCTCCCCGTCCCTGGGCTGCGGGGAAACCACTTCAGCAATTCCTTGGCTGACAAAAAAAAAGGAAAACGGCTCCCAGAGAACATCTGCTCTGGGAAGCAAGTGCCCTTCGTCATCACCTCATTAGCGAGTTCCCCCAGGAGAAGGAGCGACCTTTGCAGATGCTCAGCTTTTGTTCGCCGAGCCCTCAGTGGGGAACTCGATGTTTTGGGCCGAGGGGAAGGTCACCCAGCCCCGGGCTGTGGGAATGCCGCACTTCCCCTAATCCAGCCCGGGGTCTGGTGGGAATCTTTCCCGCGTATTTTGAGGCCCGGATGAGAAGTGTCTCATCTCTTGGTCGTTGGGTTTGTGGCTGGATAATTAACAGGGTTGTGAACATGAGGAGTGACTTTTTACACAGGCGGGTATTGAGAGGACCAGGGGGAATGGTTTTGAACTAAAGGAGGGGAGATTTTGGTGGAATATTGGGAAGGAATTCTTGGCTGGGAGGGTGGGGAGGGACTGGGATGGAATTCCTAGAAAAGCTGTGGCTGCCCCATCCCTGGGAGTGTCCAAGGCCAGGTTGGAGATGAGAAGGTTCCAAGGAGACCTTAAACCTCTTCCAGGGCCTAAGAGGGCTCCAGGAGAGCTGGAGAGGGACTCGGGACAAGGGATGGAGGGACAGGGCTCAGTGAGGAGCCGGCACCGACTGGGACAGGGCCAACCCCACCCTCCTGCTGCCCCCACAGTGCTCTCCCAGCCCGGCAGCTCCGCTGGCCGCCCGGGTTGCCATGGCACCGGGATGTGCCCTTATCCGCCGGTTTTTATCCCGTCCCGCCGCTCTTCCCTGCCTGGCAGCTCCCGGGGAAGGAGTTCCAGGGCTGGGAGCCGAGCAGGGCTCCAGCTCGCAGTGCCTCCCTGAGGTGGAGCAGAGCTCGGCGCGGGATCTCCGCCACCTCCCTCGCCAGATCGAGTGGGTTGGTTTTCCCCCCCATCCTCCCTCCCCACCTCAAATCACTGATTCATTTTCTCAGCCTTAATTGCATCATAACCCAGTTTTGGCTGGGGAATCTATTCCAGGAGCAGGAATGTGAAGGTGCTGGAGGGGCTGGCACACGCCCAGAGGTGCGGGGAGGGAGGGCTGGTGCCAGCAGGGAGATGTCCCTGCCCACAGTGGGGACAGGATGAGCCTCCGGGTCCCTTCCGGCCCAAATTTAGGATTTCAAGCCCGACTTTGGGATTCTGAGGCTCCAGAGAGCAGAGAGCCACAACCACACCTCTTCCCAGGAACACCTGCAGGAGCAGTGGGAGAAGAGTCAGGGAGTTTGGACTCGGGGGAAGAGCTGGCAAAGGCAGCTGGTGCCTTATTGTGCTTCAGATCACCCAGAAATCACCAGCAAGGCAAAAACCTGGCAGGTCCAAGTGGGTCTTGGCAGGCCCAAGTGGGTCCTGGCAGGTTCAGGCGGGTCCTGACAGGTTCAGGAGGCTCTGGCAGGCCCAAGTGCCCTGGCTTTGGTGGGTGCCCCAGCTCACCCGAGCTGCCCTGGGGATGGAGGTGCCGGTTTGGGAGCGAGGGGACAGCTCGGTCAAGCCGAGCGTGGCTCTGAGAGCTGCCACATTTCAATCAGCAGGACGGGATAACCTCTTGGGAAAGAGTGTCCCCCTTGGAGAAGTAGTGCTGGAAGGCAGGGATCTTCAGCTGGGGTGGCCAGGGGCTGTGTGGAGGCAGCAGGGGTGGCTGCAAGGCATTGATTCATCTGCCTGTCTTTGAGCAGAACTGCAAATATTGTGTCTGAACTGAAGCAAGAACAACAGCTACGGGAACAGCAGCCACACCAGCGACTCCAGACCCCACAGAGAGCAGCTCCAACAGCTTTTGAGGCTTCTAAAATAAGCTGGGAACAGAGCAGCCCCACGTGTGAGAGGCAAGGGGAGACGCGGCAGCGTTAGCAGTGTGTCGGTGCCAGGCAGGCTGACAGGGCTCTTCACCAGAATCGCTGGGGAGGGGAAGAAAATCCCAATTAATGTCATTTCCCGGGAGCTCAGCAGCAGGAGGAACCTGTGCTGGGGCTGGGGGTGAGGGTGGAGGGAACAGGATGAGCTGTCAGGCAGGGAGGAGGGTGAGAGGGATGTGCAGAGATGTTCCTGCTGGAGCTGCTGGCACCACATTCCCGGAGCCTGGCAGGGTGGAGGGACTGTCACTGCCCAGTTTGGGATGAACTCCCCCACAATTCCAGGGAAAAGGGTCCTTCTCCAAGCAGGTGAGGACCAGGGGGATCTGGGACCAGCTCCAGGGGCAGAACTAGCCAAGCTGAGCTTGGCCAGGGAAAAGGAGACCCGCCAAAAAAAGAAGGAGCAAACCTAAACCCAGGGCTCTCCCAAAGCCCAGAATCACCCCCAGGGGGGTCCCAATTCTCAGCTCCTGCAGGCAAGAAGTTCTCACCGTTTCCCTGTGCCTTTGGTGATGTGTCACACCAGGGCTCTGGTGGCCCAGGATGACGACGTTCCTGTTTGAATGGATTTTTGGGGGGTGTTTTTTTCCTTTTAAAGCAGCACCAGCTGCCAGAGTCCGGCTAAAAACACGAACCAAAACTTCAGCAGAGCCCAAACAGGCCCTCAGTAAATTACTTTCCTTATTTCCAAGTGAAGGTCGTGGAGCTGAAGCTCTTGCCCTGCCCCGAGGCCGTCCCTCCTCACACCAGCGATTTCAGAATTACCTCTTTTTTGAAAAAAAAAAACCAAACAAAACAACAAAACCTGCTGGTGGGAACTGAATAATATCCCTAAAACTGAGCTTTGCCTGAGCTTATTCAGCTTTGCCTTTCAGCCACTGGGTTTAGGCACAGCTTTGTGGAAAAGACCTTTAGGAGTCCAATCAAGAACGCCAAATCACCCCGAATTAACCACTTTCCCCTCCCCACGGTGCCACACCCACGTGGCTTTTAAAGCCCTCCCGGGATGGAGATTCCACCACTGCCAGGGCTGGACAACCCGTTTCCATGGAGAAATTTCCCTAATATCCCACCTAAACCTCCCCTGGCGCCACCCGAGGCCGTTTCTCCTCGTCCTCTCCCTGGTTTCCTGGGATCAAAACCCCCCCTGGCTCCACCCTCCCTCCAGGGAGTCGGATAGATGCAAATATATGTAAATATATGCAAATCCAGGCGCGGTCCCTTATCCAAACACCCAAATCCAGCCTCAAACCCCCCGCTTTGTGTTCCAAAGACCCCCAAAAACTCCCCCCCCCAGCCACACCCAGCGCATGTAGGGAGAGGGCTTGGAAGAGGGACACAGGGAACCCGACCAGGCGTTCTCTCCTCTGTTTATTTGCCTTTAATTTGCGTTTTTCCCGGGGTTTTATTTACCACTACAGGAAGATGGGGCACGGGCCAAGCCCTCCGCGCAAACCCGGGGAGAATCCTCCAAGAAATCTGCCTAAAACCCACTCGGGAGTGTTTGTGCTCCGTGCAAAACGGCGCGGAAATGCTGAGTAATCCTGACAGGCTGCTAAGTAACCATTATTTTTAATTACCAATTAAACGCCACGGTAATTTCTCGCATTCAGCCACTAATGTAACTACAAACAATGCAAAGCAAATCGGGTCTTTAGCATTTAATTACCGGGCTCTGCCATGAATTATTGAATAAGTGGGCAAATAAGCTGCTCCAAAGGAACCCACTGCTGCAATTAAAGGGATTGGGAATTAGTTCTTTTGTCCGGGTGGCCGTGGGTGCAACCACACCCGGGTGTTCCTGGGGATGAGGGAGCTGAATTCCCCAAAAACAACCTGCCTGTAAACGCACAAGAGTTGGGGTGTCCAGCCCAGCCTGCCCAGCTCCCATCCAGTCATGGAATCAGGGAATGGGTTGGGTTGGGAGGGATCTTAAAGCTCATCCATGTCCAGCTCCTGCCATGGGACAATTCCCACTATCCCAGGGTGCTCCAACCTGGCCTTGGACACTTCCAGGGATGGGGCAGCCACAGCTTCTGTGGGAATTCCATCCCAGCCCCTCACCACCTTCCCAGGGAGGAATTCCTTCCCAATATCCCACCTAAATTTCCCCTCTTTCAGTTTGAAGCCATTCCCTGTGTCCTGTCCCTCCATCCCTTGTCCCAAGTCCCTCTCTAG
>JAYRBT010000322.1:0-15445 GCA_036023395.1 Myiotriccus ornatus | reverse complement strand
CTCCAAGCCCCGTCCAGCCTGGCCTTGGACACTTCCAGGGATGGGGCAGCCACAGCTTCTCTGGGCAACCTGTGCCATAAAATTCCAGAATGGTTTGGGTTGGAAGGGACATTAAAGCTCATCCAGTCCCTGTGCCCTGTGCCAGGGCCTTACCACCCTCACAGGGAACAATTTCTTCCCAATATCCCATCTAACCCTTTCCTCTGGCAGTTTGAAGCCATTCCCCTGTGTCCAGGCCCTTGTAAATGGTCTCCCTCCATCTTTCCTCTCAATTCCTTCAGGTACTGGAAGGCCTCTACAACCCCATGGCAGGGGTGGAATGAGATGGGCTTTGAGGTCCCTCCCACCCCAAACCATTCCATGCTTCTGTGATATAATTCTGTATATTAAAGGCAGGTACCCATAACTGCATTTACCTTGTGGCCTCCAAGCTGAAGGACAATATTCTCCAGCTTTACCTCTCCCTCAGGACTTTCCCCCGTTTCTTGTCGTTTCAGCTTTTCTTTTTCCTCCAACTTTTATCCGGATGATCAAGGATGAACCAGCAGCAAGTTCATAAAGAGAAAAGGGGATTTAAATAAAGTGATGGACGACCCTCATCTGCAATTGAGAGTCGAGGGAAAGAGTAGAGACGGGCTGAGCCTCTGCCAAACCCATCCACAGCCTTCCCTCAGCTCCAGGAGGGTTTTCCATCACCTCCTAAGTGCCCCATGCCAAAGGTTGGTTGGCTCCTTGCAAACTCTAATAAAGATTTACATCGGGCTGTAAAGCAAAAAAACCTTAGTCCCTGATTATTATTCCCTTTACACAGTGTCTGACAGGGGACTATAAATCCAACATTTACATGGGAAAAAATTGCTGTAAATGGAAACCAATAAAATCCCAAACACCTCCATAATCAGGACAGCTCCATGCCTAGGAATCCCAGGTGCATTTTTAAGGGGAAAGGGTGAATCTTTATATTTGCAAGGAGAAAGTATTAAGACTATCACTGCTCTTCCTAAGAACATTTTAAACTGTAGGCAAGGTTTTCTTCAGGCTGGCTCTTTTAGGCTCAGGTTTGGGTTAAGTTTCAAGGTTAAAAGTCTCATTATTCCTTGTTCTATATGCTCAGCATAGACCTGCTCAGCTGATACCTGCAGAAGTCCTGAAGAGCTTCCAAGTACAACAAGCCCAGGAACTGAAGCCAGGGAATTCTGCACCACTCTTCCCAGAGACCCAATTATTGCAAACCCGTGTTCACTCTTTCAACTCAGCCTCTGGAATTTCCACTGGCTGAGGGAGACAGAAAAACACCTGAAAAGAAAAAAAAAAGTAATTCCTTTTAACCTTTACTCAGAGGCTGAGGGTGATGTACTCAAGGAGGTGTTGGGTGAGGGACTTTTCCCTTCAGGCCTTACTGGGATAACACTTTAACTCCATGATAAAACCCAGAATATTCTCTTAGTGCCAAAGGAATGAAGCTGTGTCAGTGCAGAGCAGAGGGGAACAAGTCTGAGATAAAATTAGCTGGAACATTTTTTTCCCCACAGTGTTATTTCCAATTTTTCCTGCATCAATTCACTAACTAAAGTGTGAATGAAGTGGTGATGTGCTGTTTTGGGGGCTGAAGAATGGGGATGATGATCCCCAGCAGGACCCCAACACCAGTGTCCCTCAAGCCACCAAGGGCTGCGCAACAGTGTCACCCAGGAGCTTCTGGGCCCTCAAGCGTGAAAGACCCACCAAGGGGTAAAGAGACACTAACTGGGTTTAGGGAAAAGACTTCATGAGTTTTAGGATGAGTTTTGAGCCGAGTTGTAAGATGCCCCAGTAGATGTGACTTTATTTCAGCAGTTTTGTTTATTAAGGACACTGTTCCACGGCAAGACTGTGGAAGAACCACCAGCCTTGGGCTACAAACTGCTGCTGCACAGCCCAGAAATACCACGGAATCATGGAATCCTGGAGTGATTTGGGTTGGAAGGGATCTTTAAAGATTGTCTAGCCCACCCCCTTGACATGGGCAGGGACACCTTCCACTAGACAGGGCTGTTCCAAGCCCTGTCCAATATAAAATGTCGTGGAATGGGCCAAGGGAGAAGGGCCAGGGCTGTCAAAGGGTGACTCAGAGACATCCAGACAATTATGAGCCATCAAATGAGATCTTTGTTCTCTAAAAGAAGAGACATTTAAACTCAAGTCTTAAAATCCAGCGGATTTTTGGCTGTGTCCTCTTCACTTCTCTGCACACTGATCATGTATATTTTATGAGCACTTCATTAGAATTTCAGGGAGGTTTTCTCCAGTCTGAAGTGAAATATTCCATGCTTGGTTTATGTAGTGGTACAAAAATGGGAGGATTTAGACCATGATTTTAAGTTTGGAAACTGCATTTTTAATGGGACTTTTCTTAGGTGAGTGACATTTGTTTTCATGCTTTTTTTAACCTTTATTTTCAGTTCTGAGATATTTTAATGCCTTTTTTAACACACAATAATATTGGTCTGCTGTGTCATTTTTTTCTTCTGCCTGATTCTGTCAGGAGGATTTACTTATTAGCGGACCTTTATTGGAATTATGGGTACTTTTAAAAACTATTTTCCTCAACCCTGTATGAATATTTTAATGAAAATCTCTGAAAATATCTTCCAATGTTTCGTTGCTGTTTTAGTGCACTAAATGCAAAGAACATTTTCAAGGTTTAGTAATTTTTTAAATGGAATTTATATTACATTTTTATTTGTTTTATTCACATAACAGGAATTTCAAACTACGTTTTGCCCTCAGAATACAAAATGTCCTGTATGATCCTGATTCCTTCTTTCCCTGCCTGTTCATCTGAAATTCAAAGCCACAGAAAAGCCTCTGCTTGAGGCTTCCAGCACCTAACGGGGCTCCAAGAGCTGGAGAGGGACTTTGCACAAGGGATGGAGGGACAGGACAAGGAGGAACATTGCCAGAGGGCAGGGTCAGGTGGGGTATTGGGAAGAAACTGTTCCCTGTGAGAGTGGTGAGGGGCTGGAATAGAATTCCCAGAGAAACTGTGGCTGCCCCATCCCTGGAAGTGTTCAAGGCCAGATTGGACAGGACTTGGGATAGTGGAAGGTGTCCCTGCCATTGGCAGGGGTTGGGATAGGATGGGCTTTAAGGTCCCTTCTGACCTAAACCATCCTGTGATTCCATGATTCTATGACAGGATTCCCACCAGATTTCCAACAGGAGAAAGGGAAGGTCAAATCCAACCTGACTGTGCAGGGGTTTGTGTCTCTGCACAAGCCCCAGTGACCTTCACAGTCACAGCCAGGCAGTGACTCCCAGACTCTAAATTTTCATACAATGCAGAGACAATCCCTTGTTACACAACTGAATTTCCATAATTTGCTTGATGTCTCAGCCTTTCCATGGTTTATATACGAAAAGAACATTTTCCCTTTAATAAACCCCAGAGTAATATCAATGCCCCTGAATTCTGTGGAATTAGACCAATTTTTACCCTCCCACTAATAAGCAGGAGAAGCAGCCCAGTTTTTTATGACACATTCAAGTTTAGATTTTAAATTTTAAACAACAGAAGACTGAATTAAATTTTGCATTTAGCAGAGATACAAATCCCATAACTGGTGGTATTAATTCTACAGAGCTTTAACTCTATTGCTTTAAAGAACCAAAAGACAATTATTGGCAAAAAGTCATTTTAGCTTTAGTGCTCCCTGGATACTTTGGGCCGGGTTATAAAAGCAATTGGGATATTTTTATTATTTTTCTCTTACCTTGATGTCAAAGCTACTGAAATTCTCTCCAGCCACACATCTCAGGACATAATGTTTAATATCTAACACAGACAGCAAACAAAATCATTTAAAGCTGTGAGATGATGCATCATTCTGCTGCTTCTCCCATTGCTATAGTGAGATTTGCTTGGGATAGAAACCATTTAAATTAGAGGATGAAGTCACTGTTCTGACCCCCTGAAGCACCATGGAATTAGAGGAAACTCAGATTCAGAGGAGCTTTGGAATGACAGGGCCGTGGAGATGAATCAGAGGGATGGACTCACCTTTAATGGAGCCAGGCTGAGAGAGCTGGGGGTGTTCACCTGGAGAAGAGAAGACTCCAGGGAGACCTCTGATCCCCTTCCAGTGCTAAACGGGCTCCAAGAGAGCTGGAGAGGGACTTTGGACAAGGGTCTGGAGGGACAAAACAGGGGGGAATGGCTTCCCTCTGCCAGAGGGCAGGGTTAGATGGGATATTGGGTGTGAGGGTGGGGAGGCCCTGGCACAGGTTGCCCAGAGAAGCTGTGACTGCCCCATCCCTGGAAGTGTCCAAGGCCGGGTTGGACGGGGCTTGGAGCAACCTCATCCAGTGTAAGGTGTCCTTGAAGCTGCTGGTCTTCACTGTTGGAACCCTACCAAGGCAGGAAGGAGCCAACATCCATCTTCTCTGGGATATCACAAGGACATGAGGATGGTTCGCATTAAAGCCATTGTTTCAGGGTTTTCCAGAGTGATCCATCACCTCCTTCATCCACAGGGCTGAGATACTTAAGGTGAATATTTTTCAAAGGATCTTGGTGATGTTTTTAATTGGATTGTTGAGAAGTGTTTTCCTCAAACTCCACATGCACCGTTTCAAACCTAAACCAAATAAAAGCAATATTTGTGGAAGCAGGAAATACTTTTTAACTAGTTTTCAAACTTCAGGGCTTTTTATCAAGCCATTTAATTGTTTTATTTAGGCAAACCTTGCCCTCAAAATGTGTTACAGAACCTGTGACAACACAGTTACATCATCTACCTCATCTAGGGGTAAAACCAAATCAATCTTCATCTTCCTCACTCATCCCAGTACTACCTGTTACAGGTGAAGTTTTTTTCCTTCCATAACAATCTTAAATGTTATTATTCAGCCCCAAATTTGAAGGACCTGAAGTTCTACTCCCCAGTCAGGCGTTGTCTTTGGAGAATGAAACCCTTGGCCTGGGGTTCAGAGCTTCATGAGGAGCTTTTGCAGGGACAGAGGCACTGGAGCCCTTCCAAAGCCCACCCTCAGCTGTGGATATTAGATATCTGCCCCCAGAACTTGCCTTTTTTTTATTCCTCCCCAGTCTGGGTTAGCAATGGTGAAACCAAGTTATTTAAAGCTTTGAAGCCTTTGTAAAAAAATCTGCTCAGAGAAGGTTAGTTCCGTACAAATGAGGGTCACACATCCTCCTGTCACACACAGCGGGATTAATATTCCTATTTTTAGATGAACATTGGAATGAATATTTTTCTCCCATGAAAATAAGATCAATTTTTAATTTTCATAGTATATTTTTACAGGGAAATCCTTAAAACTCTTCTATCACTTTAAGATGAGAGTGAATCACATTCAGCCCATATCAGCACTTTGGAGGAGCTGGCATGGTGGAGACTGAGACAATATTATCACTAATAATCACTAATAATGCTCTCTGAGAAGGCTCTAAATGAAGGGACATAATGATGGATATAAACCCTCTGTCACAATAACATTTTGCAGCGCTGTGGGCAGGGGGATAAATTAAAAACACTCACTAAATTCTATTATCTGGCAGTTTATTCAGCATTTTGAAGCTTGCAAACTCAGCCTGCTTGTAATTCATTAGGATGAGCACTGCAAAATAAAACCCCCAAAAGTTCTTAATTTATAATTGTGCTTTAAAGGCTAAACCAAAAAAATCCTCACGGAAAATACAGCACTTCACCTCATTTCCCAAACAGATTTTCTCAAGCCTGAGGAAAACTTTGATCCAGGAAAGAACTTATGAAGGACTTGAAAACCTGCACCTGTCTACTGTTCTGCAAATAGTCTATAACAACCACTGAGAGCAGGAGCAGAGGGTTTGCCAAGCCAAGTGCTCCCAGGAAATCAGAGGTCTTGGAGAGGGACTTTGGACAAGGGATATACTGACAGGACAAGGGGGAATGGCTTCCCACTGCCAGAGGGCAGGGTTAGATGGGATATTGGGAAGGAATTCCTGGCTGTGAGGGTGGGGAGGCCCTGGCACAGGTTGCCCAGAGAAGCTGTGGCTGCCCCATCCCTGGAAGTGTCCAAGGCCAGGTTGGATTTGGCTCTTTTACCACCTGCTTTGGTGGAAGCCAAAATTGAACTGAACAGGTGAGAGCTACTGAGAAGGAAGAATTACAATGAGTCCAAACAGAACTTTTTTAAAAATCACCTGCTGCTGCTCTGGTTTCTCACTGCTTTTCCTTGGTGCCTTTCCCCTGATGGTCCCAACAGACCCAGTCCCACCTCCTTGGCCTCTCCCCCTGGTTGCACTTTGGAGCCAGAACAAATTGCAGACCTGAACTGAAAAAATACCTGAGAACTTGTTAACTGCTCCCTGCCAGTTACAAAACAGTGAGTGCCAATGACCCCGAGGAATTCCCTTCCCTGTGTCCCATCGCTCTCTGTGAACTGCCCAGATCTCGCTCTGCGGAGAAGCTGCTCCAACACTTTGTCACCGCAATTTGGTGACACGCTGAGCGTTTCAACGATACATTTGTGGCACTGAAAGTCAAGAATAAACAACAAACCTGGTTTAACATGTTTGGGTCCGTCCTGCTTGAGCAGTGGTATCATTTTGTGTCGTTTGTCTCTGGCTGCTCCCTCTCAATCCCACAGGCTGAACGGAGCCAGTTTAAGTCACTTTGCCACGGGGCTTTACTTTCAATTTGCACCGTGGCTCCCTGACCCCGAATTGATTGCTGGAGCAAATCAAACCATATAATTGGAATAAGTGTCTGCCTTGTTCATGATTTGGCAAATACTTCAGTTCACCAGCTGCCCAAATGAAATGTGTTTCAGCAAATCGCTGTCAAAGCCCTGCTCTGCCCAACATCACACAGCCCAAATATCAGTGGGCATTAAAACCACCTCAGCTGATTTGTGTTCTAATTAAAGCACCAGGACTCAGCCTGGAGTTCACAAAACTCTGCCACAACTGTGCACAGAGATGCAGAAATTCAGTAACAGCCTTGAATCCTATTTACCAATTAATCAAAAAACAAGGTGTTCTCCCCTCATTTCTTTAAGGTCAAGGAACCCCAGGAGCTAAACCAGTCAATTCATAAGGGGCCATGGAGATGACCAGAGGGATGGAGCACCTCTCCTATGATGAAAGGCTGAGAGAACTGGGATTGTTCAGCCTGGAAAAGAGAAGGCTCCAGGGTGACCTCAGAGCCCTTTTCAGCACCCAGAGGAGCTCCAAGAGATCTGGAGAGGGACTTGAGACACTGGATGGAGGGATAGGTCAAGGGGGAATGGCTTTAAGTTGAAAGAGGGCGGGGCTAAATGGGATATTGGGAAGGAATTCTTGGCTGTGAGGGTGGGGAGGCTCTGGCACAGGTTGCCCAGAGAAGCTGTGGCTGCCCCATCCCTGGAAGTGTCCAAGGCCAGGTTGGACAGGGCTTGGAGCAACCTGGGATAGTGGAAGGTGTCCCTGACTGTGGCATGGGATGGAAGTGGATGCCCTTAAAGGTCCCTTCCAGCCCAAACCATTCCAGAATTCTATGGTTATTGGATAAAGGGTGGATGGAAAGCAGGGCAGAATTCCATCAGGGATGGATGAGGAGCTGAGGGAAGTGTCCCTGGCTCTGAATTGACGTGGCTGTGCTCTGAGGGTGGGTTACATGACCTGCAGTGCTCAGAGGGAAAAGGGACAGGTTTGGATGGGTCTTTCTCCCTACAATACCTCCCTTCTTACCCAAATCCATCCAGGATCCACACTGACAATCAGCTCTGCCAGGAGTGGGGGCTACAGAGGAGCACTTGGAGCCTGGAACCATCACACTCAAAGCCCTTGGTCC
Organism: Myiotriccus ornatus; assembly: GCA_036023395.1. NCBI lineage: Eukaryota > Metazoa > Chordata > Aves > Passeriformes > Tyrannidae > Myiotriccus > Myiotriccus ornatus. Next base: position 7,634 of record JAYRBT010000322.1, on the reverse strand, counting down.
TCCTGCTTCTCCCTATTCTACAAGAGACCTGAGATGACATTTTTTCTGTTGGATCAGTTTGAACTCACAGAAATGGCTGGTGGCCAAAGAATGGACCACACAAATTCTTTTCCTGCTGCAAACACTCCAGGCTGTAAACACTCATTTAAAAACCAAGGAATTGCAGGAAGTGTGTGATCTGCAGCCTGTTAGAGATGCACACACTTGAGTAGCCCCGTGATAATGCCCTGGTTGCTTTTGTTTGTAAATACTTGCTGGTTTCCACAATCAACTGAACAGCAGAGAATGGCCCTGGGCCAAGGAAAGCTTTGTAAAAACCTGTATAAAACTTGTTCTAGGTGGTTTGGTTTTTTTTTTTTTTTTGGAAGTGCATGGTGCTGTAGGACTTCACAAGTCAACGGGAAACATCCAGCCCTGTAAGCATCCTCCTTCCTCAGGGCTCCAGATTCCTTGAAAGCATCAGGAGTGTGCCAGAAAAATTCAGATTCAACATTTTCCAGTGCAATTTCAGTTCTTTGATCGCACTACATGTGAAATACCAGTCAGACTCTGATCCTGGCAGGATCATTATCTGAGAGCACCAGCTCTTCCCTCAGATCTACCTCATTGTTCCCTTTGTGATCAATCACCCTGTGCAAGTCCAAATAGATCAATGCAGGTTGAAGGCAGAGCTCTCTCTGCACAGAATCACACTTTGCAGAGAAAGGGATTTGCAGATTTAGAGGCAGAAAAAATTATATGAATCAATCTCTTCCTGTCACAGAAAAAGGAATTTTCACAGGAAAAAAAAAATTTCAAGTGCATGACCCCAATTACCAGAGCCCCGGGAAACAAGAACCTGAGAAAACCCAAATATGCTTCTGATGTTTTGTTTATTCCCTGGGAGATCTGGAACAGCTTTACCCTCTGTGCTCAGGAGCCCACACCTGGCTCTGTCCTGGCTCCAGTTCCACACAGCCCACTCCAGAAACACTCATCCATGGACAATTCCAGACGTTAGTCCAGGCTTTACCACTTCCAGCCCTCCTTCAGAAGGAGGGAAGGGCTCTCAAGGGCACACACAGTGTGTGGCCACATAATTACACACCAGGGAAGCAGAGGGGTTAAACCAACTTTCCCAAGTGAAGTATTACAACAAAATAAAGGAAAAGGTAAAGAAAACACTTCTTTTTTTTTTTTACTACAGCTGCTCTGGACAATCTGTGCCAGGGCCTCACCATCCTCGCAGCCAAGAAATCCTTTCCAAAATCCCATCTAACCCTGCCCTCTGGCAGTGGGAATTCATTCCCCTTTGTCCTGTCCCTCCAGGCCCTTGTCCCAAGTCCCTCTCTTGTTCTCCTGGAGCCCCTTTAGGCACTGGAAGGGGCTCTCAGGTCTCCCTGGAGCCTTTTCTTCTCCAGGTGAAACCCCCCAGCTCTCCAGCCTGGCTCCAGAGCAGAGGGGCTCCAGCCCTTGGAGCATCTCCGTGGCCTCCCCTGGACTCTGCCCAGCAAGTTTCCCACACCACATCCATCAGCAGCCCCAGGTTTGTGCTGTCTCCTGACACATGACATTATTTGGCACTCAAATCCCCGTGATGCAGCTGGGAAGGCACCAACTGGCACAAATGAGAACTGTGCCAGGGAGGGAGCTGGAATCAAGGTGGTGCCTGGGGCTGGAGCTGAAAATTCTCTCACAGTCCCACAGCAAACACCATCCTGCAACACTGAAACTGAAAATCCAATATTTGGGGATTATCCAGAAAACTTTTACTGCAGGAATTCCAAGAGCTCCCATTTCCAAACCATCCAAATATCCCAAAATGCTCATCTCAGGTCAGCTTTGCTTTAGCAATTCTGTAAACAACCTGTCTTAAAAATACCCTGACAGGGAAAGGTCAAACAGAGCACAACCATCACACCCCGTGGGTCAACAGCACTGAAATATAAAACAGCTCCAAACACCCCCCCAGCCCTGCTTGTCTTTTTCCATCATCACACCAACAGAACATTGAGAATCCTATCAGTGCAAAGACACAGTAAAACACAGCCAGGAGTTCTGAGTTATGGAACCACAGGCAATCAAAAGGGTTCAATGAACACATTTTCTTCGAGCTAAAAGAAATAAGAGATTTTTTTTTATATTATCACACTGCCTTGTAACTGCTGTAATTAAGATTTAAATTCAATTTAACAATGGCACTTGAATGGCTGCCTGCCTGTGGGAGCCTGATCCCTCACACTGATCACTTCCATGGACAGAGACCTGTGAGCAAAGCAGGCTCAGAAATCAAAATGCAGATTGGGGTTCTGGTGGGATCCCTCACTCCTCTCTGAGACCTCTCATGCTTTTCTGGGACCCCTCATGACCCTATGAGACCACTCATGCCCCTCTGGGATCCCCCATGCTCCTCTGAAACCTTTCATGCTTCCCTGAGATCCCTCACACTTCTCTGTGACACCTCATGCTCCTCTAAGATCCCACATGTCTTTCTGAGTCTCCTCATGCCCCTCTGAAACCCCTAATGCCACTCTGGGATCCCTCATGCCTCTCTGAGACCCCTCACTCTCCTCTTGGACCCCTCACTCTCCTCTGTTCACTTCCCTGTACTCTGACAAAGATCATTTTTATGTGTCCATCCTCTACCTTGCATGAAACTGCTCCAATTCCAGGGACCATTTCCCTCTCTCCAAGCACACACAGCAATAAATGAACACATTACAGGGATTACAATAAACACCACTAATACCAATAAAATCTCCCAGAAGCATGGAACATAATTTCTGTAAGAAGTGCAATATTTGGAAGGGCCATTTCTGTATCCTCAGAGGTCTTCAATTAAAGCGCTCGTTTCCCTCTCCTTCAGGCACTAATAAATCTCAGAGAGAAGCAAAGAAACAGCAAATATCTTACACAAAGTACCTGTTTATCCAACAGCCAACCTATAATTTTCCAGCCACTCCACAAACCCATTTGTTGCTGTGCCCCATTCACGGCCACGTCCCCTTTCAGGAACTTTTCCTGTCTCCATAGTAACAAATCCACTTAAAAAGGGAGGAATGAATGGGGTGATGTACAGGAATGGGTGACAATATGGTCAAAATAAGGAGCAATTCCAAAGCTGGATGAACACAGGCCCTTCTCTGTCAGGCAGACCTAGCTCAGGGATGTTCAGCAGGAACATGCTTGGAGGATTAACCTCCAGGATCATTTCTTCACACTATTTTTCTCTGTTTTAATCACTGCAACAGGTATCTCTACTGCCCCTAGCACCACTGTATCCAACATCACACTGCAAATTAACTCACTACCCACCTCCACAGCCCTCACATTTCTAATGCTTGTTGGGTAAACAACCCAGATTCTGCAGCAGAATTAATTACAGGCACCACACGTGAATGAAAATCCAGAACTAATCTTCGTGAAGTGGGGAAAATATTTCCATAAAACATGAGAACAAATTCTGCTTGTCCAGAAAAATAACATTGAAGAAGAATTATCATAAATTATAACAAACCCCAAATACAGCTGCAGAAACAGAGCCCATGTTACCCAGCAAAGCAATAGGACAAGGGGGACTGGTTTTATATGGAAAGATTTAGATGAGATATTGGGAAGGGATTCTTCCCTGTGAGGGTGGTGGGGCCCTGGCACAGGTTGCCCAGAGAAGCTGTGGCTGCCCCATCCCTGGAATTGTCCAAGGCCAAGTTGGAGCAACCTGGGATAGTGGAAAGCATCCCTGTCCAACCAGTGGAGCTCGATGATTGTGAAGATCCCTTCGAACCCAAACCAGGCTGGGATTCCATGATCTTCTCCAGCTTTTAGGACGCACTTTGGGCTGTGGGGTCTCTGCACCTCAAGCCGGACTGTGTCACAGGTCAGAATATTTTCCCCTCTTTAAAAAAGCAGCTCCAAGAAGAGAAATCACTTCAACACACAAAATAACTCTGTCTGCAGATCTTGTCACGACTCTGCCTTTAATACCCAGTCAATGACTCAGTTATGCTATTTTGTGATTTTGAAAACATTTTAAGTTCTTTCTAAAAGCAAAAGAATGTGCTACAAACAATGTCCACCCCTAAAACCAGGGATTCAGGAAATATTCTCAAAGCATGCTTTTCCAATTCCTTTTCTTAATGTCTGAGGGAAATTGAGGCAACAAAGGAAGACACATTTTTATCTGCTACACAGACAGCTGCTTTCTCCTGCAGAACAGGAGTATCTCAGGATATGAAGTATTTTTGTTAAACGTGGAAGAAAATACATTTTTCCCTGAGGGTATTAAAGTGACCAATCAGAGAACTCACCCCAAAGACATTCTCTGAGGAAATTCAAGACTTCTTTGAAACCCCTTAAAAACGGGGTTGAGCAGGGAGAGCAGGCAGGAGGGGATGAACCAAGGAGAAGGTGGAGCTGCCACTGAACCCACTTATGGAGGTAGAAGAAAGCACTAAAATACCCCCCAAAAAGTCAGATCAGCTCTTTCTTGGACATTACTTCACTGGTAGCAGGAGTAAGGTGAACACAACACCCCATCTCCCAAATGTAGTGGTAGGGAAGTGAGCAGAGATGTTCTCCTTTGGGCTGGGAAGTGCTGGTGAATTCCCCCACCAGCCAAAACACAAGCCAGAAATCCAGCAGGTAAAATCAGGCCTCTCTGTATTCACCACACAAGATGTTTTATTCCAGGTATCAAAAGCAGGAGTTAAATTCAAAGGAGCCCTTCAGCTGAACCGCAATCACAGGGATCATAAACCCTTTGTCACTCAGCAAATACACTTTAATATTGTCTGTCTCTCTGAACAGACACTTCCCCACTCAGGTTTGACTGAAGTCAGTCTCTAAGTGTCTGTCCAAAGGAAAGGAAACTGATATTTTACATTTATTGAACTTGTCACTGCAAGAATCACTTATTCTTTGGTTTCTGATGGGAAACAATCCAAATGCAAAGCCAGTTTGAAAGGGAAACATCATCCCCCTATCCTGTCATATCCCACTCCTCCTGCCCCCAGTAGTCTGAGTGCCCTCCTTCTCAAGGCAATAGGGGGGTAGATGTGTTTTTTCCCTCATTCCCAGAGGAATGAATTCCATACAAGTGTCCCCAGCCAGAGCCCATGTGGCCCTGGAGAGAGCATCCACCTCCTCCTGCTCTTCAAACCAGCTGCTCTTTCCCTCAGGAGAAAACAAGAAGCACAAAACAAACCCCCAGCTCTGCCCCTTACTGCAAAAACAATCCACTTATTTTGTTCTCTCTTTTTTTCTGGAAGGAGACAGTGCCACTTCCCAAGCCTTCATCGTTCTCACTGCAGGGAAAGACTGATTCAGCCACCATGAAATTGTGTGAACTGACTAGATTTAAAAGTACATCTGTGTTGTATCTCATGAACAAAAATGTTTAGGATGAGTTAACAGCACTTTCTTCTTCTGCTCCAGTACAAGCTTTGAGTTGTTTTTACTTTTTTCTTGTTGTTGCTATTTTATTTTTCTCTTTAAAAACACCCTACACCTTGAGCAGTTCATTTATTTTGCTTTCCAGGAAGCCTCCCTGTGCAAAGGATGAAACATCACCTACAGTAATAACAAGGACTTTGCTGAATAACCCATCAGAATTCCTTCCTAAAGAGCCTTCCAGAAGAGGAATAAGCCCTTTGTTTGGACCCTGTGTACCAGGTAGGCTCTGACAGCTACAAAAGGAATTATTAAGGTTTTTAGAACATGTGAGTTGCAGGAACACTGTTTGTTCATAAAGGCAACTGAACTACCAATACAACACATACCCCCTCAAACATCCAAAAAAGCCAGAAAGATTCAAAAGCCAAAAAAGCATCTTTGATACCACCTGAAATGTGAAATATTTGTAGGGAAATGAAGAGGAGAACATTTTAAACGTCTTAATTTATGCAGCTACAAGTGCCCAGGACAGTGCGTATCTGCCCCTACATGAACCAGGGCTGGGGACTTTGTACCTGATTCAGATGGAATATTCCCTGCAGTCATTGGGAACAACTTCCAGCAGTGCCAAACCACCCACCAGGGACTGGATTGGGAACCTCCAGACGGGAAAACACATGGACTCAGCACAGTGATCTGCTCACAACATACAGAGGAAGCACCAAGGGCATGACTGCAGTAATAAATATTTCTGTTTATGGCACTGAAGCTGTTCCATTTGGCTTTAAATGATGGATTAAATTATACTTTTACCTCCCACAGTCCTAAACTTTGAGTTATGAGCAGCTGAAGTTTTAGGAGTGAGGAACCATGGACAGTTCTCAAAGAAGTTAAACACTGGCATCACCTTGTAGCTTACAGAGAGCAAGAGTTTCATCTTAAAATACAACCAAACAGTGCTTTAGCTTTGCTTTTTAAAAAAATAGTCAACATGAGGCATACTCACAGGCACTCCTGAACTGTAAGAAGTGAAGCCTTTTGAAATTACATGGGAGTGTGGAAAATGGTTTAGTTACAATGTCACTGAGAGCTTGAGTTCACCAGAATAAATTGGAGAGGCTTTTATAGAACCATGGGATGGTTTGGGTGGAAGGGACCTTAAAGGCCATCCTCTCTCACCCCCTGCCATGGGCAGGGACACTTTCCATTATCTCAGGTTGCTCCAAGACCCATCTAACCTGGCCATGGACACTTCCAGGGATGGGGCAGCCACAGCTTCCTTGGGCAACCTGTGCCAGGGCCTCCCCACCCTCACAGGGAACAATTTCTCCCCAATATCACATCTAAATCTCTCCCCCTTCAGCTTCTGGATCATTCTGCATTTTTTTCCATAGTTGGACTATTCTGCTGGTAATTCAAAAGCCTCAGAAGCACACACATATTCACAAAACCCCCTGAAAAAAACCCTTTTGCTGTTTCCTGACAAGCATCTGAAAAGCAGATGACACCTCCTCGTCCTCTAAGCCGGCTTTGCTAAGCCTTGTGGAACTTCCCTGATTTGTACTGACTGAGTACTTTGCTGTTCATGCTTTGGGAATTCTCTCAGAAGTTGCAGCTTTCCAAAATTGCCTGTTGTTTGCAGCAACCTAATCCCTGGCAAGTACTGAGACCCTTCAGCTCCTGTTCCCATCACTGAGATCCCGTACAAGCCCTGCCAGAGCCAGAGATCAATGGCAGAAGAGCTGGTGTAGTTAACATTGATTAGAAAACATCTATTGAATTGCTAAGGGTGTCCAGCTAATTCTTCCCAAATTTATAAACACAGTTCTTAATGAAGACAGAATCTTCCTGTTGTTGGTAATTGGAAACACATCCAGGGAAGGTTTGTTGGTTGTGCTTCATCCAACCCTCACCAGGAAGGGTGGTGGGGAAAGGTGAGGGCTACGGGTGAAATCCAGGAAAATCCAAGAGCTGGACCAACTCCGACAGTCTGGGAGAGCTGAGAGTGCTCGCCTGGAGAAGAGAAGGCTCCAGGGAGACCTCAGAGCCCCTTCCAGGGCATGAAGGGGCTCCAAGAGAGCTGGAGAGGGACTTCAGATAAGGGCCTGGAGGGACAGGACAAGGGGGAATGGCTTCCCACTGCCAGAGGGCAGGGTTAGATGGAATATCGGGAAGGAATTTTTAGCTGTGAGGGTGGGGAGGCCCTGGCACAGGTTGCCCAGAGAGGCTGTGGCTGCCCCATCCCTGGAAGTGTCCAAGGCCAG
>JAYRBT010000321.1:0-15490 GCA_036023395.1 Myiotriccus ornatus | reverse complement strand
ACAGTCCTCACGAACCGAGCTGTGGTATTTCCTATCTGACCATGGAGAAGATATGAGACAGTGGGACAGGAAACCCACCTCTGAGACACACCTCAGCACTGTGCCCACTTTGAGGCTCCCCAGGGCAAGGGGGATCTGACAAACTGAAGAATCTAATGGAGGGGCAGAAAGATGATTGGGAAGGAGAACACAGGATGTACAAGAAGCTGAACCAAAGACGTATTAGGGATGATCAAACTTCTGTCTTCAACTACCTGAAAGGAGGATCATAATGAAGATTGGACCAGACTTTTCTCACAGGTGCACAACACAAGGACAAGAGGTATCTCACTCAGATTGCAGTGAGAGGAACTGTGATTGCACATCAGAAAAAAATTGTTAACCAAGAGGACATCAAGGCACTGGAGGAGGTGCCCAAAGCTGGTAGAGTCTGCATTCTTGGAGACTTCCAAAACCTGACGGGAGAAAACCCTGCTAGATCTGCCCTGGCTGCAAAGTTTGTCCTGCTTGGAGCAGAAGGTTGTACAAGGTGACCTTCAGAGGTCCTTGCCAGCCTGAATCTGTTTGTGATTCTACTAAGAGATGCAAATACCTTAGGCATGGGAAATCCAGGCGTACAACTGGTTCCTATTGTTATCTTTCACATATATATGTGGCATCAGCCATTCCCTTCTGCCATGGTGGCAGGCAATAACTGCAGGAGTGAAAACCAGGAGCATAGCCTGACCCAGTTTGGCAGGGATCAGGAGTCCTGAAATGGAGTAACAAGATTTTTCATGCACAGTTTTTGTTTTTATCCTCAGTGGGACAGAGTTGAAGCTCTGTGAGGTGCATAACTGTAATGACCATTCACCTAACCCTGTGGCTGTCCCTGATATCTGAGTGGGCCCTGTGGGGAGGAACTCAGTGTAAAATAAAAGGACTAGTCAAGACTCCCACCCCTGTGGCATCTGGTGCCCAAATTGAGGTGGATGAGGCAGTTTACCAAGGTGCTCTGATGAAAGGAGGGCTCTTCATCAGTTCAGTCCCTTTGACTTTGAAAGAAATGAGTGTTAGGGGAAACATTCAGTGTTCTCTGGTGGTGGCACATCCTCCACACCACAGAAAGAGTGGCTGCAAAAGGTTGTAATGGAACAAGACAGCACAGTAATGAGTTCACAGATGGGCAGAATGGATATGCTAAGGGAGCAGAGGAGTGAGCAATCCAGCCCCTCTGACTGTGCTGCACACCTACACTGCATTCTTTTGCTGCAGCACAACATTCATCGTTTTCCATTACGTGCCCTCTACAGGCCCGTGTGACTCAAGATCTGTTTCGATGCGTTTTCAAGGTCAAGTTTTGCTTGTGATTCAGGTAGACAGTCCCATTTAGGAGGAAGACATTAATCAAATGCACCTAGTCTGAGGAGGAGCCAATGGCTAAATGCAGCTAGCTGAGGCAGAGGCCATCAAAGTCCAGAATTTCGTGAGAACCTCCTCTGGCTCTCAGGCAGTGTCCCTGCAGGTGAGCTCCTTGCCCACTCTGCATTTCCATTAAAAACCCTGTCTTTCCTGGCTTCATTATTTAGTTCTACTTCAACAAGAATTTTAGTGAAGTCCATATGGAGGATATTTTCCATAAAATCAAATGGTGGAAGTATCAGGTTCAGCCAAGTTCAGATGTCAGCAGATGAGCAGCAGGTGGGAGCTGGTATGGGAAGGAGCAGAGGTGCCTCATTCTGGACTTTCTCCTGAGGTTACTGAGAGGTGAAATGGGGCTGCTGGGGATGTCTGCATGAATGGTGAGCACAGGAGATGGGATAGCACTGCCTGCTACCTTCTTCCTTGAGGGCTGGGCCTGCTGGCTACAACAGGAACATCCACCACCAATGTCCAGAGGGAAATGGATCCTATCACAGTGTACCACCATCATTTTCATGACTGTGGCTGCAGGAACCACCCCTGTTTCCTTGGTCACTGTCTCTTCTGCTGACATCCTCAAGTGTCTCCCAGGCCCTGTACTGGACAGGGCATGGTGGCAGCCAAGCACTTGCAGCTGCCCTGTCAACACTGGGGAGCAGAGGATCCCCCCTTCCTGCCAAGACACCGGGGACCTCTCTGACTTCTCAACCAGCTGCACACAAAAAGGCTTCAGAGACAGAAGGGAAAGGAGGAACCCCTCCATCCACTCTTGCTTGGCCTTGCTTGGCCATTTTTGCCTTCCCTTGCTCTCTCCTCTTCTCTACAGAGAAGGCTTATTGTTTGCATCTTAAAAGGGGAGGTATATCAATCCTTATGGGTCCCTTCCAACCTGAGATATTCCATGATTACAGCACCCTAGCCCCTTATGCACTTCTTTTTCCTTCCTCCAAGTGCAATTATCTGTTCTCTTTCATCAGCCCCCATAACCCTTTTGGCACTGGTGGCAGAGCCAGAGGAGTGGTTCCTTCCTTTTTAATTTCCAGCACACAGTTCCAAACAGCCGTCTGTGAATCCCTCTGAAATTTCACCCTTTAGCCCTCCCCAAGTTGCTTTTTCCTTGCAAAGTGTCAATCCTGCCTTGAGCACATGTGAGGCTGCTCTGACATGGGCAGGTGGAATGGAGGGGAGGTAAATTCCTTTCCAAAATCAGTCTCCCTTAACAGTCCTCGTGGTTCAAGTCCATCTTCAGAGACAGCTGAACACCAAGCCCATTTAAAACAGGTAGAGACAGTAAGGGACATCACTGCCTGGACCTCAGGACACATCATTGTCTCCTAAGGTGGCAGGAGGATGCAGGGAAAGAAGGGCAGGGAGCACAGAAGAAAACAACAGCTCACTCCAGGGTCTGTGCCAGCCATGGACCACTGCCCTCCTTCCTTACTAGTGGAGGTTCCTGGCCAAGAGGCAGTGGAGAAGGGGTCCCCGGGGAATTGGTCTTCATCCTTCTCACATACCTGGAAAATCTTGGTGTTCAGATGTCCCTGAGCTCTCTCCCCTCTTTCCTACCACCACTTCCCTTCCTCCTGCATCCACGCCCAGGAGTTTGGTCCACCTGCGGGGCCCGGCTGTCACGGGCTGTCCCCCCACCTGCCACGGGGTGTCTGCCCATGCCACCCGTCAGGTTGTTGCCTTGGAGCAGTGGGCAGTTTCCAAGGGCATCCTGGCTGCATGCACTGAGGCCTAAACCTGCCCCCAGTATGTGGTCCTCAGCCCCTCTGCACCCCCAGTCCCCCATACCACTACTCAGCAGACACCGAGAACCTCACCCCGACCCAGCCCCCTGACCTCTGTCAGTGCCTCCAAGCCCATCATTCTCCTTCTTCATCAGAGAGCCTCTGGAAGTGTCACTGTGTCCCCCTCGGTCTGAGTGCTGTGTGGGATCATGTTGGGGGTGTTGCTGTGCCAGGGGTTTGCTCCTGTTGATAATGGGGTGGGAAAGCTTGACACAAAGGTCACAAGGTTATTTAGAAGAAGCGGCACCTTAAGGGGGTGAGGAGGGTCCTTGCCCTGAGATGTGGGTGAGATGCTCATTCTTTGGATATATTTAGAGGACTTTCCTGGCTAGCAAGGTTTCCAAGGGAACGTGTTCTCCTAGTTCCCCTCGACAAAGGCACGGGGCAGAAAGAAGGCACGAGGCATGGCAGACCATGTTCCTGATAACACCACAGTAGTGCTCAGGAGCCAGAAGGGAGCCTTGACTCATCCAACATGTCTCCTGGCACCAGCACTGCAGTGTGCTGTGGATTTGGCCCCATATGCCTCTGCTTTCTCAGCAGGCAGAACAAGGGATTAGCTCTCTTCACACTCGCCCACCTGCGAGAAGCATTTTGGACTCTCTGTGCTCACAACACTGTTTTTAGTTACTAATGAATGAGTCTTACAGTCAGTAAGGCTGTCTGGCTCCATTTGAGGGCTCCAGTTTTCTTTTCCTGTCTTTTTTGATATACTTTGCATCAGTACCAATCTAAAAGATAACGGGGGTCACTGCAACGCCAAAAGCAAGCAATAAAAAGGTCCTAAAAGTCTTACAGAAGACAGTGTTCCTTGAGATGTCTTCGTTGCAGGTAGACAGGGTGGAGGGACACAGTCTATGATGGGAACACTGAACCGTTTCAAATTATTTAAAAATAGAAACTTAGATCACTAAATTGAAATTAGAGCTCAACAGATTTATGTTTCTATTTCCTTTGGCAAATTGGCAAGCTTTGGGGTGGCAGAAAGTCACCAAAGAAGTTAATGTAAAATTATGATAAAATTGTGGAATAGTGGACTCTTAGAGCATTCCAAAAACATTCCACTTGACCTGAAATTAGGCATTTGCCTTTGAAGTATTTGTAACTAATTAAAAATTAGTGATCAGCTGAGTTCCTACAAATGCTTAATAGCCCAAGACGGGCTGTGGTCTCCCTCTATTCATGAGAGGATGTAAATTTTTTTCCGCCTCAGAAAAGGCAGGGCACCCTTACTCTTCCTGCAGAAGCGATTTCCATATTTCTCATTCCTCTTTGAAAGAGTAGTTTTCCATTTATCTTCTGCTAACAGAAATTTTCCTGAGCTCCAAGAGCTTATTGGTCAGCAAAATCTACAGGAGCACCTCTACAATTTTGCAGGGCATCCTGGCAGTGTATTTCAGCAAGTACCTTTGGGGAAGGCGATCAGAAAATCAATCTCTTTCTCACAGACGAGGGGTAGAATCTATTTTTGATACTAGTCTACTCAAGCTGAGCTTTGCTGTAATCCCTCTTCATAAATCAGATATTTGTCAGGAAACACTAGAGTTCTGTGCCTACTGATGACATCAGTATGTTGCAGCAGGTGCAGGTTGCTACACAGTCCATAAAATACTAAATACTCTCTATTAGGCAGGGAAAGCCCCAGCCACTTACTGAAGCACACAGGGCTATCCTTCCCAGCCCACCTCATCAGAATTTGGTGACAAGCTTCTCAAATAGCAAGGACTCTTCATAGGGTGGTTGCTCTGGTTCTATCAGTACCTGTTCCTCTTCTGCTTGGCAGATTCAGCACTCAAAACAAGTAATAAATTTGAATGGCTCAAGTGAGGTTGTCGATGTCACTGTCAGCTTTACTCCACCATCTTCTGCCTCATGCTTGAGCTGGGCAGTGAGCAAAGGCTGAAATCCCTTATGCCAGGCTTCACCTTCTTTCATTTCAGTGTTTGTTGTCTCTAAATCCAGCCTGCTGGGCTCCCTGAGCACAGGGCAGGCTTCACAGGGACAGAAGCCTCACAGGAGGGGGGACAAAGTGAATGGGGAATGAGACCCACATGTGGTGGAGTTTGCAGTTCTTATTTTTTAATTCAAAATCTGGCAGACCATGTGCATCACTGCAGGGGCTGGGAGGTAGTGTATGCCTGGCGGTGGGGATGTAAGTGGTTAGAGTGATGCAAACCTACAGATTTGTGTGCTAATTTAGGGTATATAAGTGTTGGAAGTAATTTAGCACTAAGTTACCACTAAAAATCCACCCTGCATCTGATGAACTGTCATGATGAAAGAAGAACAGTTTTCAAATTCTTTTGAACCCTTTGCTGAGGAAGTTTTAGGACCCTTGTCAGAACAAAATTCAAGAGTTCTTTCAAGTGCTGGAACTCGGGATCTGACCATTTCATAAAAATTGAAGGCCAGTTCATAGAATCCTAGAACCTATAGATTTGTAGAATTATAGTTCCTCCAGGTTTCTAGGAAGTTATTAGTAGGGCTGAGCAAACCCACTTTCTGTGGATGTTCTGGCATTATGCCTGTTCCACTGTAGGAAATGAGGTCATAACTCTAAGCACTCACTGTGGGTGTCTGACAGGTTGACCTAATTCTTCTGCTCAAAGACAGAAATGAAGACAACTCCAGGAACAACAACTTGTGTGCAGCTTTTCTTATCCATGCTCAAGCTTCCAAGCTCAACTTCCACATCTAAGCTGTCAACATGATAGTGTTGGAAAGTTCAAGTTACCTGCACTAGGAGCTTCATTTTTCTTCTGCCACGTTAAAACTATCTCATGTAGTCCTCACACTGATCCTTTTCTGGAATGTTCTGTGCTCCATATGCCTTGCATGGTCCTGTTTATTCCAAGTTGGTCTCTACAGCTTGAATATATTCCACAGCAATTTCCAGCAATAGAGGAAAATATTTTTTTTGGCAATAAGTTCTTCCAATCTTTTCCCAGAAGAACTCTGGCATCCCACATCTCGGTGAAGAGCCAGAAGTTCAGTTAGGAAAAGTTTTGTATCATGCAAAGTGGTGACTCTGGGAGAAGGTTTCATCCTCTCCAATCTACTTGAGCCTCTCACAGCTCCTTGCCTCACCAGGTAGTATTTCCACACACAGTCTGCTCTGACTGAACAGCAGGCAAAGGCAATGGGCACAAGTGCAGAAAGGGAAAGCCTGAACAGGCAGAACCAAAAATGGACTTCCTTGGAGTGGCCAGACACAAGGGTAGAAGCCTACAGAGGCTATGGGAGCTCCATCAGTGGAGCTGTTCCAAACCTGACTGGGTCCTTAGTGACCAATTTTTTCATCCAAGCTGGCCCTGCTTGAAGCATCCAGCTCCTGGGACAGCAGCTCTGGCCCTGGCTCTGTCTCCTTTTGCTCCTGACCTGGACTCCAGGGATGGACCTTGGACAGCGTTCAGCACTTGCCGTGTCTGTCACAAAGGACCCCATCACCAGTGGCCAGCCCTGCCCACTAAGATCCTGTCAGTGAGGGCATGGCCTGTGCTGGGATCACCCTCCACTCACAGGCCCTCAGAGAGCAGCATCTTCTCCAAATCCTGCAGCAAGCAGGCAGCCCAGAACTATGAAATCCGGTGAAGTGCCTATCTTGGATGCTGGAAACAGGAGCAGAAAACTCATGCAGATGCCACACTCTGTTAGCTCAAACAGGAGCTGTCTGTATCAGGATAAACTTCTGCAAATTACAATTTCTTTTTTTTTTTTTTTTCAAATTGCCTTGTTCAAATGTGTACCAAATCATATTCTAAATAAACTACATTGAAACAGTAACTAGATTTAAACACCTAGGTGAGCTTTCTGCAGAGATAATAGAAATCTTTAGTATTTTGAATATGAATGAATGAACTTTCTTCCCTCTAGGCAGTTCCTGATGCCTCCTGCACTCACCAGCACTCTGTAGATTATTTTGGGTTCATGCTCCCCTTTTAACAATAATAAAAAAACATTTGCAAGCAAAAAACTCCCTTATTGTACATGCTTTGTTACAGTTCTTGCAATAACACTTCATTTGATTTTGGCTTCACAGGAGGCCAAGAAGGTGAAGAGAAGCTTTGGGACTTTTTTTGATCCGTGGGTCCTACAGGTAGCTAAAGCTGCCCATCACTGGCATGATTTAACAATGGGTTCTGGGTGTTTATCTAAGGGAAATCAGTATTTTTTCTGCTGTTAAAATGATTTACATCAAGCTTGAGATGTAGGAAAAGGGTACTCCTTAAATATACTAGAACTATAGAAAATAGATAAAGGGTATTTTCCAGTAGGGCTACTGGAGAACTTGTCTGTCAGTTCTCTCAAATATTTTGAACACAATTTGAACACATGAAACTGATGCCCACTTCTAGTCACTGAAACACACAGATTCTGACCATCCATCACTTTTGTCAAGAGTTGTTCACAGGCCTGGGGGTGATATCAAGGATGCTACACAAAAAATAGGACTCAACAGAAATTTCCCAAGCAGTGACTGCTGCTGGTGGACAGATCTTTCGAGGGTAGTTTTCAAATCTGGTCTGTCACACTTCTTGTCAGAAGAAATAGAGTTGAAAGGGACCTCCAGGATCAGTCATTCAGCCCCAGAACTCACAGATGACAGTAAGCATCCTCCTCTTCATCAAGCCCTTGAATCAGCTGTGCTGTTTATTCTTGCCTGCCCTGCAATGAGGTGGTTCTGGGCACTCACTGATCTCATGCAGGGCACATTTTCTTCCTAATGTAAATCTAGTTATGAGCTGCTAACACAAAAGTTTTGAGCTTAAACCCATGAGCCTCAACCAATGGGGTTTGAGTCATCTTTGTCCTTTAGGTAAGTTAGCTGAGCCTTTCTCTTCTTACCCACCTGATGTAGCCAAAAACACGATCCAGTTGCTGCTCTCTCCCTTTCTGGGCCACCATTATTCCCAGGGCTCTTTTGAAGCACAGGAGGAACAGAGCAGTGGCTGCTGTTTCCTGATTGTTGCACATTGTTGTTCTTCCATCTGGCACTGCTGCACCCATCATTCAAGGTTTCATCTCATTTTCGATCTTGCTCATGGTCTGGCCTTCATCTTCCTGTCTCAAAATATTCTCTTTAATTTCCTGTGGGAGGAAGAGGCTAGTCCATTCTTGTATATGGAAGAATCATATATAAGTTATTGAATCTATTTGCTTACAGATTGCCAGCTGGATGGATTTTAAGGAGAGAAGTGCCCAGTGTTTCAGCCAAAAACCTTGGCTGCATAAACAGAGGTGAGAACCTGTGTTAGTGATGCTGTCAGATGAAATAAAACCCTCCAGTGTCTGCTCTTAATGCACTGTGTGATGCTGCCCATTCATTTTGCGCCGTATAAGTACTTGTTCTGTGCCAGACTGGAAGAAGATAATGCACAATGACTAGCTGGTAGTTTGTCTTTAGAACTTCTTTAAGTGACTTGCCAAGACTGACTTGTTATAATCACCTTTCTAGCATTTCCCAGCCTTCAATCAATACCTTGCTCTTCCCCTTACACTGCACAGCAGGATATGGAAAATCAATCATGCATTTCTCAAGAAACCCACCTTGAGAGACTGAGCCCCAAGAGCTGACTCTACCCAAGGGCTCTGCGATTCACAGACTTCACACCTAGAAAAAAAATGGTGACAATTTAATTTCACTTGGCAGCAAAGTCAGCAAATATCCTGTTGTCTCAGCTTGTGGACCACTGTCAAAGGCAAAACCAAGCATGGTTGCGGACCCATGGTTAGGGTGGAACTGCTTCCATTGAAGAGACTCTTCAGAGAGGAGGGTTCTCACCCTGCTGCTCAGACAGCCTCTGTGTACAGGATTTTCTAAGAACACTGTGGACTGGAACCACATTTAAATATGACCATGATTTGTGATCCAGGGTGGGCAAATGGACATGAGGCCCACAGAGTAAGAACCATCCAGGTTCTGCTCAATTTTATCTTTCCCTACTGGGAGTGTCCTTTGGCTGTCCACAGGGCATGATTTGCCTGGATTTGTTGGCTCATAGTTTTGTGCAGCACCCTGAGTGTAAGCACCTGGCTCTGCTCTGGGATCTTCCTCCGACTCCTTCACCAGCAAAGGAGTTTTCCCCATGACTTCTTTTCTGTCTACCTGGGTTACTTTCTTGGACACATCAGGAGTATTTCCTTGCCAGGGGGAGAGTTAGTGTCTCCATCGTCTCCTGAGGGAGGAAGCAGCCCCGGGAAGGTGAAGGAAGGAACCCATCTGCTTTGGCATATGAGAGTTGCTGCCTGGCTGCTAGTTGGGATGCACAAGAGCGCACAAACTGGGTGCCAGGTGTTTGCCTTCCACACAACCTTTCTCATTAAGGAGCTAATAAGCTCTTTGACAAAGGCAGGCATCATTTATTTGAGTGAACAATACGAGAAACACGGTACAGAGAGGGTAATCTCATCCCATATATCCTTTCCAAGCTTCTGGAAGTCCATGCTTTGAGAACACCCTGAACAAGGGACCAAATTCAGCTACAGAATTTATTTTCATGTAATGGATTTTTTCCCTTTGAAATGTAACATTTTTTTTCCAGGGCAGAAAGTTTTATAATTAAATTGACCAAATCTCCCTGGTTTTGGTTTTAAGCCCATTACAGAATAATTTTAGGGGCAGGCTTCTGGTCTTTGAACTGTAAGAAGGTAAATAATTGTTTCCCTACCATCTCCTCTGCATCCGTGGTTTTCTGTTCATCCTTCCAGCCTGGTGGCTCCCGGTCTGTTCATTCTCCTTTCACTGCAAAACCATTCCCATGTTTATTTTTTCTCCTTCCTTTCAGAGACCTTGTACTCACTTGAAATAGCAGTACCAGCACCCACCGAGCGTAGGTGTGTGCACACAAGAGGTGGTGACACCTGTGTAACCACTTGCTTTTTGTTCTGTGTTCTTCTACTCGCAATTCCCTAATCTGATTTCAAGCTGGAGGTGAGCACAAAGCTCCTTTTTTCATAAAACTGCCCCCAGAAACCACATGTGAGTAAACAATTTCTCACTACTGTGGATCTTCAGAATTGCCACTGCTGAATCCACACCCAGTTTTCACCTCCTGTCACTCCATGCTGGAATGTGCTCTGGCACTGTGTCCAGGTTCCAGCCAGGATAGGGTTACATTTTGCAGGACCCAGAAGTTATTTTCTACCACCTCAGGTCATTGCTGGGGCCCGGGGGTGTCCCCTCTTCTTCAGGGGAGAAGGGTTTCCTGTCGGTCAAGAAAATGTGGCAGGGTGGCAGGGGGGGAGGGTGTCTGTCTGATATTGTTTATTGTTGCAGGGTTTCTGTGTGAATCTTTCGTTGCTGTTACTGTTCATTTTCTTATCTCACTGCTGTTTCTAGTGAATTGTTCCTATCTCAACCTGTCATGTTTGCCTTTTGTGCCTCCAGCTGGAGGGGTGGGGGGAACGAAGCAGTGATTTTAGCCAGAGTACTGAATTGGAGAACACCATTCCTAAACCACAGTAGACACCCAGCACTGTGCTCTCCAAGCCCTGGGAAGTCAGGGTGGGCAGCTGAACTGGCAGACTGAAAGGCTGGCCTCCTTCCCTGCCTCGTGGCAGAAGACAACTGATACCTGTGTCGACGCAAAGACAGAGGCAGCATCTCTGGTGGTGGCACGAAGTTTAGGTGGCCTGCTTGAAGCATCACATCACACCTTTGGTCCAAGTGAGAGGGTGCCTCAAACAGTGCTTCAAGAATGAGCAGGAAGAGCTCCAGAAATGCTGACTGGGCGGCACTGGTTCATTTGGGTGGAAAGTGCTGAGTAAGACAGGTCCTGAGTGCTACTTTAGATAAAAACAGCACATTCTCAGTTGAGCACTTGTGTTCTGCATTTTGTGCCATTTTCTATTTTCTCCTTGTGAGTTTTCAGTGTTCCTGTTTTACTGATGCAAATACCCACCCAAAGCACTCACTCAGCTGGCTATAATGAGCACTTGGCTGCTGAAAATTCAGGATTGCATCTCAAATTCTAACAAAAATGTCCGTCAGTTTATTCCACAAACTGTAAAGGACTGTTTAATAGATCATGCAACCACAGGATGGAAGGAGCTGGAAGGGACCAGTTGTAATGTTTTGCTTGGGACTTTTTCCAGTTGGGACCTCTTGATAGGCTAATTCATCTGTGTGGCCACTCACTCAAATGACAGAGGAAAGCCTTTCACACATCTAATCCAAAATAAGTGATTTTTGACCTTACAATCTTCAGACTAAGTAGCAATTTGTGACTGTTATTATTAAAATGTTCTGGATGATAAATCTTTCCCTAGGAAATCCATGATATCACCTCTGGAAGCCACTTGAGAACTTCTCTGAGTATGGTTATAAAGTTCCAAGAAAGAAAAGAACAGGACCACCTTGGACACCATTAGTCCTCCAACCATCCTATTTTCTGAGCATCAAGTGCAATACATTGACTTAATGAAGATATGAATAGGAAGATTTGCATGTAGAGAGTAGGAATGTGTCTCTGGTACCAGGAGGGAATATGAGAATTTGCTGATGATGGCAGTAAGTGGCTACACAGGTCATCAGCTGTCTTTCATAGAGCCCAGTGTATCAGGTGAATGGTGCTTTGCATAGGAAGGGAGCAATAATTCCAGCCTTTGTGACAGCTTAGATGTCATTCCCTGAATAGTCTCAGAAGAGTTTCACCCAGGTTTGGATGGCAGGTCAGTCTGCAGCCAGGCCCAAGGAAAACCCATCAGAGTTTGCTGATAACAGCTCCCTGAGCTGTGCAGGGTAAAGCACTCCAGGATTCCACAGTCTCCAGAATTGCAGGTATTCTCTCCATCCAGTTCTTCACTTCGTATGATCCTTTTCTGCTTGTGCCTTCTTCAGTTGTTTTACCTTATTCTGCCATGAAAACATTTGTCTAGTCTTACAGAGTTGCCCTAGGAGCTATAGCAACTGGCAGCTCTGCAGGACTGCTGAACCCTGCCAGGCTTTTCTCGTTTGCCTGCAAAGCTTTGGGCTCCCGCGAAGGCAGATGGTGTAGCGTGTTAATCGCGCTGTGTCTCCAGCCATCGCTGCATGCAAGCAGACTTCAATATGTAGGTGCCCTAAGCAGCTGTAATGTAAATGCCAACAGTCCATCAACAGATATGCACAGCACATCAAGAAGATGCCCTACCAGTGCCTCTGTCTCTGCTCCGTGGTCAGGTGCCGTAGGCTGAGCAAAAGCTGCTGCTCTGTCTGCCCTTCCACAGCTTTCTTTTACTGCCCACCAACTGCCAGGCAATATGTCTTGCAGCCACTTGAACCAACAAAACTAAAGGGACATACCTTGGAAAGCCTTGTCATTACTGCTTTTCCAGCACCAATGACTTTTGATATTTTCTTTGCTGAGGAAATCACTGACAGCAACTCTGTTGTCCCCAAAGCAGCTCAACGTCAAGATAAGTCCTCAGGTTCCCACTAAGGGAAGCTGAAAATTCAAGCTCATGAGGGTGATGTTTTTATCTTCACAGTTGTTTTAACTCAGATATGAAAGTTCTCTTTGTATGTTTCCCACATTGTCAATGAAGAGAATGAAAATCAGAGTGGGATTACCCTGATTCCTTTTTTTAATGTTTTACACAAATGGAAGCTTTAAAAGAGGCAGCTGTAAACAGAGGTGACAAGGGTACACCGGGCATACTGCTTTTCATTTACAGGGAGGCAAAACTTGATAGAATGTACAAATAGCTGTTCCAGGACCAAGTGCTTGAAAGTCACCAGTCACCACTATTACAGTCACCTATTAGACATGATAAATGCTGACACCAGCAGTGCATCACAGCCCTTTCCAGCCTGGCTGAGAGGCCTTTACCATTTGGTGAAGTGTAAATGGACTGGCAAGGCAGTGAAGCAGCTGGGTCTGGGCAGCTGTGAAATACCTCCTGATTCAGAGATTTGTAATAGAAATAGAGTGGGAATGTCTGTGTGTGAAAGCACCAGGAGAAACACAGGGCAAGAACCAAGCAATCAAATTGGTAGCACTTGGAAAAGTGTCACTTGTATCAAACCAAGATGCAGATGAGTTCAGCAGAGCACACACACTCCTACAGCAGCAGGATGACAACAAGGTTCCACACACCAAATCCACCTTTCCTCTTCCTGTTATGCTGACTGGGAGACAGATGGCTGCTACAAGGAATCCAAAATGAGGAAGAACAAAGAAAGGGCAGCAGCTTTGGCTGAGATACATGGAAAATGGAGTCAGGACAATAACTCTTTACTCTTAAAGGGTCCTAGGGGGGAGCAGTGTTGGTTGGATTGCATGACAGGACTGGGAAATAGAGGCTATTTCTTGGCTGTAGTAGAAGGATTGTTATCTAAGAGACCTAGACATGATCTGGAGTCCAGCGACTGCTCTTGCAGCCTCGCAGGGGTGACACCCTGCCCCACTCTGGTGACCCTCCAGATGCAACTTGTCCTGGCTCCCTGAGCATAGTCCTTCAGACCAAGGTTTGTCCATGAAACATTCCTTGTGTTGGCCTCCTGTGACCACAGGTACCAGTCTCTTGTGCCTCTGACACCAGAATTTCTTGGCCTTCGTGGATGGCACAGAACAAATCTTGTGCTCTCCCATTCTCTTGGTACTCCAAGGCACCCTGTTCTGGGCAGTGGCAGGATGTGCATAACAGGGTCTTTCCCAGCATAGTAGTTCAAGTTTTTTGAACTACCCTGTTTCCCTTCTGTTAGGGCTTGGATTGGACACTTGAAATAGAAAATTAAGCAGCAAATTCTTACAGCTGCTGAAACAGATAAATGGTTTGTTGGAACAGAATCCCATCAAGACAAGTGGGGTTTTTTTCTGAAATTTTGAAATAAAAACATTTCTTTTTGACATTTTCAATATCATGGCTTCCCCCCCCCATTTCTGTGTTCAAATTTTTAATTTAAAATTTTAATTAAGATCAGTGTAAATGGAAGGCAAACTGTGTCAGCAGATATGGGCAGATACTCCTCCCCCCCATTTATCCTTCCCACTCCACCACTCCTGCAGGAGGAAAATACTGTATTTCAGATCAGACAGAATTTTCTGTTGGTCCCAAATGAAACATTTTAGTTTTTCATGGGGCTAAAACTAGATTATCTTCACTGCCCCCTGTGCAGAAGCAGATGTTTCAGAGAAAAGTGCAGGAATCTATTTACAGCACTGTTGCTCCAGCCCCACCAGACCAAACCACGTTCCTTTGGGCTGGACCTTGAAAGGGAGACGGTTTCTAAAGGGGAACATGCAGTTTTCCCCCATGGGCTGCACAAAGCTGCATCTAAAAATCTCAGGAGGGTTTCACTGCTACTGAGTTTCTCTGTTCCTCCAAAGGGGTCCTCTCCCTACAGCTCTGTACACTGAGGTATATTGCTCTTACTCCACAGATTAAACAGGGCACCACACACAACTATTCACATTTGCCGGCTGCAAAACTTGTCACTTCTACCTGGCCCCTTTGCCCTCTTGTCCTCATCTCTCACCCCCACAGCAAGGTCACTGAGCCCCTCCAGAGCAGGGTTGGGCTGTGTGAGAAAGGCTGAAGCACTCAGTGGGATACAGCTACGTTCACCCTGTGGGGATAAGACCAAAGGTATTCAAAGGTCTCCAAGTGATACTTTTACCAATGAAAGTCTTGCTGCTTCACTCCTGCATGTCAGCTGGGTCTTTCAGAGCAGGTTTCTAGCAGAGGCGAGCCCTGTGATGCAGCATTTGCGTCTGTATTTGCGTGTACAGATAGGAAAGTTCACCCACTCCATCTACAGGAAACCTAAATGTGTTGTGTGTGTCAACTGCTTTTTCTGTATGTGCTCACATACCCACTGTGACAAATTTAGGCTGTGCTACGCAGTCATCCCTTCTCCAGACATCCTAGACACATGTTAGTGTCTACTTCCCACAGTGACTGCATTACACAAGACAGAGGAGCCAACACAATCATTCCCCAAAATGTGTCTACACCTAACCCTGCATCACCCCCTGTGAGTCATCATCACCCAGATCTCATCACACAAAGGAACATTTTTGACTGTGTGGTCAATCCAAGCATCTGACTGAAAATTCAAACCAGATGAAAGTCAAGTAGAAATTTTAAGAAGATTTTAAACTTCTGAGTAAGCCTGGGGGATTTTTCTCAAGCCATAATGCTGCAGCTGGGATGAGGCAACCCTGAGTGTACGTAAACACTGGGGAATGAGAGGCTGGAAGGCAGTGCAGGGAAAGGGCCCTGGGGGTGCTGGTGGGGGCCAGTTGTCCCTGGGTCAGCAGTGCCCTGGCAGCCAGGAGGGACATCCCTGTCCTGGGGGCAGCAGGGAGGGGATT
>JAYRBT010000320.1:0-15547 GCA_036023395.1 Myiotriccus ornatus | reverse complement strand
GCCCAGGTTGCTCCAAGCCCCGTCCAACCTGGCCTTGGACACTTCCAGGGCTGGGGCAGCCACAGCTTCTCTGGGCACCCTGTGCCTGGACCTCCCTGTGAGAGTCATGACCGTTCCTTCCTCAGCCAGAACAAATTCCATGAGCTTTTGGTTTGCCAACAAACTCCTGACTGCAAGGAAAGCACACCTTGTACTTCAAAAATATTCATTAGAGGGGAAAAAAAAAAAAAAAGAAGAAGTTTAAAGCCAGTGGGATCAAAACAGGAATCCCAGCACATGCTTCACCAACTGCAGGGTCTGCAGGGAACTGGTGACCTTGACCCCAAGCCAAATCCCGTGTCACTTGTCCCAGCCACTTCAGGGCTGCCAAGGGATGAGAAAGGGGTGAATGCTCTGCTCTTGTCTCCCCTGCACTGCCCTGACACCGAGCAGGACCAGGCCAGGCTCTGACCATCCCACACAGGAACCTGTTGCTCCAGCCCGGGCTCCAAGTGCTTCCCTTGGAGCCACCAGCGCTTTGCAGGGACACGTTTTAAAAGCCTTTTCTGAAGAGCTCCCCCTTTCTCTCTTCCTTTCCTGAGGGTATTGAAAAATCATTATCAACAGGGGAAAAAAAAAAAAATTCCTCTTTTCATTCTCTAAAATGAACACGAGCTCCCTCTGAACGCTCATTGTGCTGCCTCGATTTTTCACACAGCCTGGAGTCCCTCCGTGACAAGGGGAGACACAGCGTCGGTTGTGACCCAACTTTGCGGCTCATTAAGGAGCTTGTCAAAGAGCAGCTCCTCTCCCTGGAGGAGCCCAGGGCAGCAAATGAGGGGCTGCCCACGGCACGGGAGACGAGCAGCTCATCCCCCTCCCCGAGCTGAGGCAGAGGGAAGGGGGAGCACGCCCTGCCACAGCCCCACAGAGCCCTCCAGGATGGTTTGGGAGGATTCTGGGAGAGGCATCGAGGCCAGGGAAGGGTCCTGGTTCTCCCATTCCCTGTCCTGTGCCACCGGATTTAAGTTGTTGCATCGAACTGTGAAGCAAAACCAAAAGCACTGAGGGTTTTCTGTCAAATTCAGAATGTAATTTAGCAAAATGCGTGAGCACCTGCTTTTAAAGGACATCGGGAGTCAGCATGAGCTCAAGCACCCCAAAAAATGCCATAGGACAGGAAAGGACTCAAACCAAATCCCTGAAATTCTTGGGAGAGGAAGAGGAACCTGTCACCAGGTTGTTCACACATCTTTATTACAATGTCCCAGCTGAAAAGCATCTGCATCCCAGTTCCATGGGTAGTCAGCCTGAATTCCCTTTCCCCCAAACCCACCTGGGGGCAGCTGACCCCACTGCCACCCCAAAGGGTCTGTTAAATACGTGGAAAGGTTCCCAAACTGCAAATGGAGGAGGCTGACAAGCCAGAGGCACAAGGAAAAGCTCAAGCAGTCTGGACAAAAGGAAGTCTCCAAATCACACCAAACTTTTAGGGAAAAAAAGGATAAAATATCAGCTTATATTTTTTTAACCCTCCTTTTTTTTTACCCTCTCTTTTTTTTTTTTTCCCTCTCTTTTTTAAGCCTCCCTTTTTTTCTCCCCAAGTTTTCCAGACTTTAGAAATCACCTGGAGCAAAAGAACAAGGTAAACCTTGAAGGAGCTGGTTCACGTGGGACCCTCAGCCCTAAACCCAACTCAGGCCTCTCAAACCTGCTCCGAAGATGCCAAGAACTCAGTGAAACCCGATTCCTCCCACACATCTCCTTGTTCACCGCTGCAGACCCCTCGCAGATGGGAAGGCAGAGGCGCAGCCCGCACCTCCGGTGATGGGCCGTGATGACCCCAGGTCCTGCCCAGGAGGAGGAGGAGGAGGATGGCTGGGAGGAAAAGGGATGGAAGGATGGAGGAGAAAGGCAGGACACCGCTTCCCGAAACTTCCCGGCCGAAGCCACGGGGTGGCAGCAGGAATCTGCCGATGGAGAGACGGAGCGTGGGCGGAGCAGCCACGCGATGCTCCGCGCGCCGCTTCTTCCCAAAAATCCCCGCAGACACGAGGAGCTGAGGAGCACTTCGATTCCGGGAGGAGGTTCATAACCTGCAGAAAGAGCCAGGGGAAGGTCTCCACCCCGAAGGGAAACATCCCTGCACGGCTGGGAGCTCTTGCAGGGTGAGGGGACACCAATGTGACGGCCCCTTTCTCTCTCTGGTGTCCTTGCAGAAGGGCAAGGAGAGCAGCCAGGAGAGCAGCCAAGCCACCAGCCTGGCCTGCTCCCTGACGGCCCTGTGGGACAGGCTTTGCTCCGAGGTCCTGCTCTGTCCAGGTGCTTCACCCACGAGCCATTGGGAGGACACTGGTGTGTTCCTAATCCTACAGAGGGACATGAACTGGACATTGTCGCGTGAGCAGCAAGAGAGTGGGAGCCTAGAGCAGTCCCAGGGTCTGCAAAGGGGTGGCCTTGGGGCAGGGGGACCAAGGAGGCTTCCAAACACTCCTCTGTCTCTCCAGGTACACCCATCCCTCAGGTGCCTCCATGGCACAGGGCAAGGAGGTCACAGAATCCCAGACTGGTTTGGGTTGGAAGGGACCTTGAAGATCATCTTGTTCCAACCCCCTGCCATGGGCAGGGACACCTTCCACCAGCCCAGGTTGCTCCAAACCCATCTAACCTGGCCTTGGACACTTCCAGGGCTGGGGCAGCCACAGCTTCTCTGGGCACCCTGTGCCAGGGCCTGCCCACCCTCACAGGGGAGAATTTCTTCTTAAGTTTCCCCATTCCCCTTGTCCTGTCACTCCAGTTCCTGATGGACAGTCCCTTTCCAGCTCCCCTGTAGCCCCTCCAGACCCTGGAAGGTGCTGTGAGGTCTCCACACCCCCTTTTCTTCTCCAGCTAAGCAGCCCCAACCATCCCATCCTGTCCCCACGGGGGATGTGCTCCAGTCCCCTCAGCAACTGTGGCCTCCTCTGGACTTGCTCCAACAGTTCCATGTCCTCCTCCTGCTGGGGAGCACCAGAACTCTGCAAAGTATTCCAGGTGGGGTCTCAGGAGAGGGGAGCAGAGGGGCAGAATCCCCCCCTCCCTGCCGTGGATGCAGCCCAGGACACGGCTGAGGGACATGAGAAGATGGTGATTGAACATCGAGGGGCTGCAAACCTGCACTGGGAGCTTCGATGGGTGACCTTGAAGGTGGCTGGGCTGGCACGAGAGGCAGTGGGTTGAAGGCACCAGGAAGTTCCACCCCAGGCCCCAGGATGGCTTATCCCATTGTCCCTGTTCCCAGGGACGTCAGGGGGATGGGACGCTCAGCAGCCCAAATCCAGCTGCGAGAGGGGAGCTGCCAGTCCCACAGCACGGGCCCTGCCCGCCCCCCAGCCTGCTGCCCACCACAGCTCCTGTTTGGGGCACAGGAGACACCTTTAAACACCAAGGCAACGGGACCTTTTCGGGCTGGAGAGATCTTTGTGAGCCACCTGAGCTCAATCATCCCCCCTGTCCGAAACACCCGGGATTTATCACCGAAAGCAAGTGTGGGGACAACGTGGGGCAAAGACACTGAAGGCAATAAAAACTCCCATTCCCCTTCCCAAGGCACCCCCCAGAGGTTTTTATTAGCAGTTTATCTTCTGTCCCCCTCTCCATGAATCCATTCTAACCATGTCTTTTGGCAAACCACCTCTGTAGGGGAAAGGGGCATGGGGCATCCCATCGCCTCCCAGGCTGGAACCAGCTCTATCCAGGAATATTTTTGGGATGACAATGTGATGAATGTACGTCCAAATTATTAAGGTTTTTTGCTAGGTGTTGTTCTTTGACCCAGTGGGTCTTGTCCCGTTCAGGAAAGCATCTTTCCAGGGGGGTGGGGTGAGTTAAGCCTGTGTCTCAGGGTGCTGTCCTGCACTGATTTCCAAGCCTGATCTCAGGAAGAAAAGTAGATGAAATGCTGCAACTAAGTCAGCTTCTGCCTGCAAAAGAGCCAAGACAACTGATAACAAAGCAATCCTGCTTTCTAGGTATAAAAACTTGGGGAAGAAATGGGTTTACGGGGAGCAGCTGACTATCCTGCTCTGCCTCCATGACCTTCTCCCAGCAGATCTCTTCTTCACGCCCTGCAGCCTCAAAATACCCAACTGCTCTCAGCAGGCTCCCTCCACTGTTAGTTAAAACTCCTTTAAGCTCAGCTTAAATCCTCTTGAGCTTCAGAGGACGCCCTGGAGGCACCCACAGCTGAGCAGGGATGGAAGGAAAGCTCTGCTGGGCTGGCACAGGGAGCAGGAGGGCTCTGGGTGTGTGTGTCCATGAGAGGTCACCAGATTTCAGGAGTCCATCAGAGAAATGGAAGGGTTTGGATTGGAAGGGATGTTAAAGGCTATCCAGTCTCACCCCCTGCCATGGGCAGGGACACCTTCCACCAGCCCAGGTTGCTCCAAGCCCCGTCCAGCCTGCCCTTGGATGCTTCCAGGGCTGGGGCAGCCACAGCTTCTCTGGGCAGCCTGTGCCAGGGCCTGCCCACCCTCACAGCCAAGAATTCCATCTCAATATCCATCCTAAATCCACACTATTTCATCTTAAAGCCATTCCCCCTTGTCCTATCACTGCATGCCCTCCTGAGGAGCTTTAGATGGACAGGTTTTAGGAGGCTCAGCTCAAGGCTGTGCTGTGGGTTCAGCTCGGCCAGGGTTAACCAACAGCCAGGATAACACAGGAGGGTGCTGGGTGCTTTCTGTGTTGGCACAGCCCAGCAAGGTCAGCCCCAAATCCCCCTGGGTTGTGATGCAGCTCTGGATCCCACCTCCTTCCTCCCTTTCACGGGGGGGTCATTACCAGGGCCTGACCCACCAGAGCCAATAAAGGTTCAAGTCTTTGTGGAGGGGAAAATAAAAAAACCTTGGCCAACCTGAGGCTTTCGGCTCCCCAGGAGCAGAGCAGACCAAGCAGACCAAGAACGAGGCTGATTTTCATTCTGTCCAGATCCCAACCTCCCCCTCCTCCCGGGATTTCCACCCTTTGGAAGTTAATTCCCCGGCAACTTTATCTGAGAGCAATTTGCAGTTGCCGTCCTGCCGCTGCGCGTGGGGCTCATCTGCTATCTGGGGCTCTCCAGCCTGGGCTGATAGCTCTGCTGCTCCCCAGAAGAGCTGGAGTGATGTCAGGGAGTGGGACTATGGATTATGATAAGGGAAAGGGTGGTTTTATATGCTGAGCAGGCTCTGTACCTCCTCTCCTCTCCCTGGCCCTGCGCAGGTTATTTTCCGTGCTGCTCCATCTCCTATCAATGGGAAACAGTCACCACATTACAGCAAAAGACCCCTCTTTTACAGATACCGCATCATCCAAGGTAATATAACCATGGACTTAAAAAATTGTCCAAGTAATGGCTTCAAAAAAATCCAAAACCCCCCAAAAATATGTCTTGACGACAGAGAGATTTTAGTTTTAACGGACAAAGAGGGGAAAAAATCAGCAATTTTTTCCATTCCAGGAGAATAAATCCTTTTGGAGCCTTGTTAATTTGTTTTTCCTAATGCTGAGAAGTCAGTTGTGAAAGTTAAATCTGTGTTTTCAGGAGAGGGGTGGCCCCCATCCCTGCTTTCCATTACTCCAGGCATCCATCCAGCCCGAGGGACGGCGCTGAAGTCAACGGGTTACTTTGGATTGAGGCCAAAATAATTCAGACCAAAATCTGCTGTGTTTGTGTGGAGGGGACCTGATCCTGCACCTCTGCTGTCCAAGGAGTCAGATATTGCCATTGCCATCCCCTCTGTAACAGGGGCACGACCCTTCTCCCAGTTAAAGGGTGGACGTGTCCGTGGGTTCAATGGGGCCAGAACAGGCCACTCCTCAAATGAAGAATATGAAGCCCAACAATTAAATTACCTGCTTTCAACAGTTTAGCACCTATGTCAAATATTAAAGCAAAACAATTGATTATGAAGAGGACTTAAGAGGGAAGAAGAAAACCTCTGCCCTCCTTCCGAATGAAAATTCAGGAAATTAGGATTGACGCTTGGGAACAAAATCACCTCCTGCTTTATTTACTGGCTTTGCAGGAGATTTTTACCCCTGATTTATGGTGCATCAGTGACTGGATTGTCTTTCATCTCAGGTCCCTGAGCTGGTCTCAACTACAAGAAATTACGTTTAAAATTCAACACCAAATTAAAACAAGCCCCCCAAGCTGTGCCCCAGGCGGGTCTTCTGAGCAACATCGATACTTCGCTTCCTTAATGTCAAATATTGTATCGTGTTTCATCTTTTGCTGTTTCCAAACACTTTTCCAGGCTTGAGAGAGCTCATGGACTTCATCCATCCATGGTTGACGTCTCAGGACGAGACTCAGCTCAGTCAAGAGCATCTTCAGTGCTCTGTGGTGGAGGAGCATCACGAGCACCCAGAACTCGTGTCCAGGCTTGGCTGCCCAGACTGCTGCGATCCACGGCCTGCAGATGGGTTGAGAGGGTTCATCCTCTGGGTTTCTCCCGTGGACTTGGCAGCTGCAGAGTTTACACCCGTCCACCACTCTCCAGCTCCACATCCTGGATGGTCCATCAGGAACGATCATGGAATCATCCCTGAATGGGTTGGGTTGAATGGGCAGGGCCACCTTCCACTAGCCCAGGTTGCTCCAAGCCCCGTCCAACCTGGCCTTGGACACTTCCAGGGCTGGGGCAGCCACAGGTGGAGAAAACTCATCTGGGAAAGCTCCTCTGCCCCAGCCCTCACCTGAGGTTCCCGTTAGATTCCAGTGACAGCCCACTGCAATTTTAATATCTGGTTAATTATTCTCCTGCCAGCACGAGCAGCAGCGATTATTGCCTGAGATTAAGCCCTACAAGGCTGAGCCGCGTGCAAATTTCCTTCTGTGTTTCTGGAGACTTATCTCCTTCAGACAAAAAAAAAATGCATTTCTTAGACCGGGATTTTTCCCCCTCCTTTAATGTTTTGTCTCCCAGTGAATCGGTGTAATCACTATTATAGGATGAGGCAAAAATGGCTCAAAACCCACGTTTTAAAAGGAAGACAAAACACCACTGAGCCTCACATTAGAAAAGCAAACAGCTTCATCACAAATTTAGGAAGGGCTTACAATAGCACTCAGAGAAAGCATCTTAGAGAAGCACAGGAAGAAAATAATCCCTCATCCCAAGCACTCTGGGCAAGGCTGGAGACAGAGACACAGTTTTCAGGCTCCCCGTGCACCACGAATACAACCAAGTGCAGCTCCAAAGTGGAGGGAGCTGCTCTTCTCCACGGAATACCCCCCAAAATAATGACATTGCATTGGCCTAAACTGACACAGAATTAGCATTAAAGCCACAAAGCCAGCCTAACACTAAACTTCTATAAACCCAACCAACACTGGGGCTTTTTTCCCCACTCGAAGTCAAATACCTGGCCGTCCAAGGTATCGTCTCCAGAAGGAGCTCAGCGTGGTGGGGTGCGGGGGTCCCCTGGGCAGGGTGGGAGCCCTGAACTTAGTGGCTCATAAAACATTTTCCTCCCTATTGTGGCAGCCTCCTCCCACCTCCTGACCTTTTTCCTCTTGGAGTAATTAGCAGCTACCTGGTGGGAATGAAAGAGGGGAATTGGAGGCTTGTGCAGCGGGGTTTAACCTTTTCTTCTCCCGGGGTTGTTTCTCTCTTGCTCAGCACTGCAAGCATCCAAAATTTAACCCGGCTTTCAGGAGGAGAGGGAGAAGCTCATGCACATCATACCAGGGAGATTGCGGGGATGTAACTCCTTGGAAACTCAGGAAGAGTCCTGGGAGGGTCTGCAAACCACCCTTGTCCTACAGGGACTGCAAGAACGTCACAGAAATATCACTCTGCTTTTACTGATGGGTCCCACCAAAGCTAAACAAAAAGATCTACAGCAAAACTAAGAATTAAATCACATATTGTGAGGATAAAGTCAAGTCCCTCAGCAAACCACGACTTTCTCTCCTACCACTGCGATGGGGTTTTGCAAACCAGCCTCCTCAGTGGTGAATCATTTGCATTGGTCGAAAACCAGCTTGTTTCAGCTCACACGGTTTGTTTTTTTTTAGGTTAATATAAAACTACATAGAGCTGAAATACATGGAATATTCCCGGGGAATTCAGTCATTCCTGCATCCCCGTGTTTATCTGCATTGCTGATGCTCAGGAACAGCCTCTCCCGCACACCCAGCACGAGGCTCGGAGCAGAAAGGAACCTTCCAGCCTCCCGGGAGCCACTTGTAGAGACCTAATTTCACTTACTCCTGCCTTGCTCGCTCCTTACTACCCTGCACTGCTTCAGCTGAGCCGCCCACCCCAGAAACCCCTGCACTAAACATCAGCTCAGCCACGTGAAACAAGGGAAATCCATTTCTTTTCAGAGAAACACTCTTTTTAACTGTTTGACAGAGTTGTTACAGAGGTTCTCTCTTGAGTTCAGACACCGAGAAAAAAAAAAAAAAAAACAGCAAAATTACAAATTTATCAGCTTTTAAATGAAAAAGGTGTGATCGCATTTAGTGCAGCCCAGGTGGGCTGTGCCCCCTCCTGGGGGATGGGATCCAGAGGGGGCTCCAGCTCCATGAAAGTCCACAGTTCCCCAAATTCCCTCTCCCGTGCCTGGCACCGTCCTGGCCTCCAACTCTTGGGATGTGCTTCCTGACGTCCCCTGTTTAGGCAAAACACCGTTATTATGCTGGTTTACTCTGAATAATCCTGAGGTTTCCTGCCTAGATTTAAGGTGTATCGTGGGATTTTTAAGTCTCGATACTGTAATGATAAAGAGGTTTCCAGGTATCTTATTTCTCCCTTTCCACCCCTCCCCTTATTCTTTATTGCTGTAGCAACGTGTTTGTGCCGTTACAAAGCAATTCTGCTTAAACACGGCTAGAACTAAATGCCTGAGTTAAACTGAAATGGGAATAAAAAGCAGCTTCATACTGAGGTGCCCAACAATTTTAAACGAAGGAGAACAATTTGAAATCAATGGCTTTAAAGCAAGAGGCTCTGAATTACCAGTCCGAATAGCACTGAGGTTCGAGCAGCAAGCCCGATATAATTTACATGTTTCTGCTCTTGAAGGCTGATATGTGAGTTTTGTATTACTGATTTTTCTCGTTTTCTATCAGTATTTTGGCCGATTGGGTTGTTCTTGCTGTGTTTTCAAGCAGTGTGGGGTAAATCTGTGCTGATTTTGGGACACCATTCACCTTATGGATGATAAATAATGTGAAGAAACGCAGTACTGAGCTTCCTTCTTTATTCCCTGAATTGTTATCTGTGTGTAAATTCCCTTTTCCCGAGAAAAGCCTTTTTCCGTGGGAAAGGGAGGGATCTCATGCAGCCAGGGAGCCTCGTGTGGTTTTATTGCCACCAGAGTGAGCTGAGATGCTCTGCTGAAACAGAGCCTCGGGGAGCAGGGCTGCAGTTCCCAAAATCCGGCTCTTTGGGGAAGTTTTCCCTTAAATTGCCTTTTTTTTTTTTTTTGCCTCCATCCCCTTCCTCATGGAAGTCCTGGGTCCTGCTGCTGTCTCAGCTTTCCAGCTCATCTGGGGCCAGGTTTTACCCCGTCTAACTCACCTGGTGAACCAGGTAAACTGTGTCACAGCTGCTCTCAATAATTAACGTTTTTAATTACATTCAGGGGGAACGACCCCAGCTGGGAAGGCAGAGCGGGAAAGGTTTCCTCCTGTCCACCCTTTTCCCTCTGCAGGGAGGGTGAAGAGTGCCATGGCTTTGAATTCAAGGCTTTTCAGGACACAGGTGAGCTGGAAACCATAAGGGAGAAGGGGAAGAAACCTTTGCAAATGCCCTTTTTGATCTACCTTAACAAGTGCTATAGAGAATTAAATGGAATTCATTTCTGTGATGAAGGAATTAATGGCAATATGGAGAATCAGGCTCAGGTAGGAGACTTGAATCCAAAGGAGGGAATAAAGCCTTGAAATTCAAATGAAAAAAATTATTATATAAGCATAAAGGGAAGCTATTTTACACCTGTAAGACTAAATGTATAAATATGAAGCAACTGCTCCCTCTGGGAAAGAGAGGATTGTGCTTCTAATTCACCCAGACAAATATGCAGCTTGGCTCCATCTGATTCCTCACACTTCAGGAAAGACCAACCCAGTCCCTTTGTGTTTTCCCTTTTCCATGCTCTCCCCTTCTCCCAGGACTTCTCACTCCTGCACTGGTGTCTCTGTGTCGGCATCTTCCCAGAGCCAGATCCAAGCCCTCTGCTGCCTCTCCAGGGGCTTTAGCAAGCTTGGTGTCCTCCGTGAAGGGCTGTTCCTGCTGTGGATTCAGCTCCCAGAAAATCCAGGCAGCTGTGGAGGCAGGGAGAGGAGCTGTTGGACAGAGGCACCCGGGTGTGAGGAGGAGAGAGTGATGTCTTTATGGGGCTGAGAAATGTTCCAGCCCTTAGTGCTGCAGTGGGACTAATCTGGGAACAGGTGAGTTATGAGCCAGATAGCGAGGGATTTGGGGGGATAGCCAGTGTGGAGGCAGCTTGAATTATTTCGGGGCAGGTGCTCTGCTTTTGTAAATCCATCTGCTGTGCCTGGAGCTGGGTGTCTCAAGGAGAACCCTAAAGTCGTGTTCCCCTCGCTCCCAGACTGTGCTCTTTGCTCTTCCTGGGGGTTCACGTCCTCAGTGTTTTCCCCCTGGGAGCAGTTCTGTCCCTTCACTGCCTTCTGCAACAGCCTGTTGCCCTGAAACACGTTATTTGCTGAGCTCCAGGAAGGTACAAGTTTGGAAAATCTCCCTTTTTTCCCCCCTCCAAATGTGTCTCTCAGCGTGGTGGTTCTCCCTGCGTGGCCAGGTCCTGTTCCAGGGTGTTATTTCTAACACAGAACACTGAACAAACCAAGGGGGAACTTGTTCTCCCTGTCCTGAAAAGCCACATGAAATGGGAAGCAGGAGTACAGGAATCCCGTTGTATGCAGGGAAAACCCAATTAGTCTGTGCACCCTGACAAAAGTAGAACTGAGCCTTTTAGCAAGGAGTAGTTAATCTTCTTTAGAAAAACTTAGCAGGGACTACCAGTGGAATAGAAGTTGGTGCAGTACTGCTGAATATCTCTAAAGCCACTTAGAGGTTCAAAGAATGAACAAGGCCACTGCCAGCCTTATTATTTTGATTTGTTTAATGAAAATACTTTGCTCATTCCAGAGATGTTATGCTTTGATAAGGTAATTGTTCAAGGGCCCAGCTTACATCCTATTAATGCTGCACCCTGGGCAAATTAAGCCTGACCTAGTGGAGAGCAGAGCCCGGTGGTGCTGGTGACACTCTGCCTTTTGTTCCGTGTCCTGAGGGAAGTGGGGCTGGAGTTTTATCCTTCGGTTTGGGTTTTGCCTTTCCTGGGGGAAAAAAAAAAAAAAAAAGGCATTGAATCCCTGTTAGATGCAGGAATTCCCAGTGTGGATAACCCAGCTCCTTGGGAAGCTGTAGGGTTGGGACTGGGAGTGCAGGAACATTTAAAAAAAGGGATTTTTTTTTTTTTCCCTTTGTAAATAGTCCTGGAAGTGGAAACTGTTTTCTCTGTGATTTGGGGCTTCCAAGATTCCAGGGTCTGATTGTACAGAACTTTTTTCCTTCTTCAGCACCAAAGTTGAGAACATCCCTGGTGAAGAAGCAGAGCCTCATTCCACTGGGGAAGGACGAGAACAAAGGACCAATGTGAGCCCGAGGGTCGTGCTTTGGAGCTTAGAATTCCCTTCCCTACCCCGTCCTGGCTTCTCCCATCCCACCTGCGAGCAGGAGCAGATCTTAGGGATGAATTCAGGTTTCTGGAGCTCCCCTTGAGGAGCTGCCTTGGCCGAGGCCCTCGGAGACCTGGGGACACTTGGGGTCTTCTGGGACATGGGGAGGACACTCCTGCACCAGCAGGATGGGGATGATCCCAGAGGCTGGAGAGGCATCAGGCAGCAAAAACCTGCACCCACATTTTATCTGCTTCCTTTGGCAGCTTCTGGACTTCACTGAAAATAAGCACAATGAAATTTCGGGGTTACGCTGAGGATCTGTGGATTTGACTTCCCTGATCCTGGACCAGCAGCTGCTTTTCCACCTCTCAGCCACCTTTTTAACTAAACATCCCCTTTTCCCGTGGCTGCAAATATTCCTTCTCTCCTTTCTGGGTTTTCTGGAAAAACAAACCCTTCAGGCTGAATGTGCTACTCCTCCTTTCCCGATTTCTTTTTTTCTTCAATGGTCATTTTAAAAAATGCGGAAGTCCCGCAGAAATATTTTTTTTTAAATCCCCGGTTTTCAAGGTGGATTTATCGCCCTTTAAAGAGAGATTTATTGGATAATCGCTTAAAAAAATAATGCTTATTACTCCGGGATCTCAAATGGAAAACCTTCCCACATTAGTAATCTTCTTGTAATTGCAAAGGTAGCAACTTTTCATTAAATAATTCATCCCCGGGCAGTTTGGGTTTTTTTTTCTTTTTTCTCGCATCCTACTTGTGGTGAAAATCGCGATCAAACACTTGAGGTTTTAGCTGACCAGATGAGGCACATCTGATTTATCTCCTAAGGAGATTTCTCATCTCTAGACCCTCATCGCTCCAGAAAGGGGATGGCATCCCCCCCCCCCAAAACAAAACAAACAACAAAAGAAGGACTTTTTTTTGGCGGAGAATCCTAATTAACAAAATTGCTGATGGGGGCTGCTCGCTGCGCTCGTGCCCCGGTGATTTTCTGGCCAGGTTTAGTTAACCCGGGAGCAGCTTTTTCAAGTCGAAAATGGGATCCACAACCCCTTTCCCCCCCCCAGTCTGGTGGTGTTCGCCCCCTCCAAGGACACATCCAACTTGAAAAGCCCCTTCCTCCCGCGAAGGATGCGGGGGATGGACAGTGGGGACCAGAGGTGCTCCTAAAAAAATAAGAATAAACCCCAGCCCCGTTCCCTCCTGCTCCTGAGCTGGCTCTCGGCGCTGATTTACAAGCTGTTTCTCCAAAGGGAATAGCGATATACGGTATTTATCGACCAGAAACATACCTTAGGAAACCATGGAGATGCGCAGGGAAAGGGGGAAGCGGGAGGAATTCTGCCCCGGCTCCTTTAAGCAGTTACTTGCTCCTTTCCTGATTGATGCTTGTTTTAATCTATTGCTCGCTGCTCCCAGGAGAGAAAAGAAGGGGTCTCTCTTTTGTGAACGTGGGTAATGAAGCAGAGAACTGGGCAAAAAAAAAAAAAACAAAACTGGGGGGAAATACTGAAAATTTTCCCAAAATTCCAGAAGGGGTTCCCTGTTTCTCAGCCGGGCGCGCAGGTAACGCCCCGGCCCCCGGCCCTGCATGTGAAATCGCCATTTCACCCCTGCACACTCCTTAATTGTTGGAAAAATGATTTGTGAAATTGCTTTCCAGCAGGAGTGTCCCCCCCACCTGCCCCGGCTGTGACAGTCCCCTGGCACCCCCTTATCCCCTTTTTCCTCCCCGGACA
Source organism: Myiotriccus ornatus (assembly GCA_036023395.1). NCBI lineage: Eukaryota > Metazoa > Chordata > Aves > Passeriformes > Tyrannidae > Myiotriccus > Myiotriccus ornatus. The sequence continues at coordinate 2,140 of JAYRBT010000320.1, read as the reverse complement.
AATTTAGGGGGTGAGGCCACACGGCACCGCATCCCTTAAATAAAAATAAATTAAATAATAATCCTTAATGGAGCTCTTTGCTCAGCGGCTGCCCAGAGCCGGCAGCAAGTGTTGGAGGAGAACGTGAATTTTTTTTTGCCCGAAGTGCCAAATCTTACCCCAATTCCGGGAGAAAAGGGGGGACGAGGGAAAACAAATGCCGTGTTTGATGTGAGAGCCTTTTCTGCCGGCGAGGTAACCCTAGAGTGGCGGGGAAGGCAGGACTCCGGGCTCGGCTCCTCGAGTTTAATCTTCCCCCGGTGCTGGGAGAGCAGAAACATTTAATTTTCAACTTTATTCCCAGGCTCTTTCTTCCCCCCCACCCCCCCCATCCAAGCAAATGAAAGGCAAATAATTGAATTACTGCAGCAGGAATGCGGTGGGGACTGGGCTGCGAGGGGCTCCGGGCTGGTGCCGCTCCACTCTGCCCGTTATCTTTTTGCCTAAAACTTTGGGAACTGGTGTTTTTTGGGGCGGAGGGAAGGAGAGACACTTTATTTTCGTTTGCTGGAGCCCCAAAGTCGCGGCTGAGCCGGGCTGAGATTTTTGGGAGCAACCTGACACCTTGGAAAGAATTTTAATATCGCATTTTTCCTCCCTGTCCCGTGGGTTGTTTTTTTTTTTTTGGGGGGGGGGTTGGAGGGAGGAGGTGGGATGTGGGTAAATCTGAGGCGTGAAAACGTGAGCAAACCAAGTCGTGGCCGCGCAGCGAAGGCGGGTGCGGGGAGGGGGGGAAGAGGGTGAGCGATGAAGATGTGGCCGGGCCGGGGAGGGGTCGGGGCAGGGCTTTAATTTCAAAGCAAAAGGCAGGACAGGAGAAGGGGGGGGCTGAGGGCGGCGATGCCCTCGGGGGGACGGGGAGGAGGTTTAGGGACCGCGTTTGGGGGCCAGAAGTGTCGCCGGCTGGTCCCCCCCCCCCCCCCGCTCCAACCCCGGGGTTGCTTTTAGGGGAGGGGGAAGAGAAGTTTCCAGCGGTTTGCACGGCAAGTCCTTTTACAGCTGCAAACAAAAGGGTTCGTGAGCCCTGGCGTCACGTCCCGCTGCGAGGAGGATTCTTGCCCCGCTCCTATTTTGGGGGGAAAACATTAGTTATTTGTTCAGCCCGTCCCGGGTCAGCGAGCGAGCGGGCGGGAGAACCGCGGGGAGCTCCGCACACACCCCCGGACCCGCAGCCCCCAGAATGGGACCGGCTGAGCCGCTCCCAGCCCGGCTCGTCGTTAAAGATGGGATGTTGATGAGGGAGGGGAGCAGAGTTACCTGGGGTGGGGAAAGGAGGTACCGGGGTCGTTCGGCTGCTCCCGAACCCGGCCCCAAATAACCCAGGGGGGCTTGGGGGGATGCTGAGAGCCGGGAAGGACGAGCCACTCCCCCATAAAGGGATGGGAAGAGGAGGAAAAGTGGATCCAAGCCACTCCTGGGGGAGGGGGATGCGAGGCAGTGAGTGCCAGGCTCGGGTGGGCACCTGAGGGGGGTATTTTTTAAATTTATTTATCTATTTATTTTATCTATCTATAGTATTTAATTTTATTTGAGGTTTGGGTTTTCTTTATTACAAATTTTTATTTTAATTTAAATTTTATCTTTCTTTTTCTTTATTTTGATTTTATTATTTATTATAATTGATTTGGGGGTGTGGTGTTTGTTTTGTTTTTTTTTTTAAATCCACGCTGCAATTCACCAGCCCGGGGCAAGATCATCCCCCTCCCTGAAACCCGCAGGGATGCTCAGCTTAGCCAAAAAAAAAAACAAAACCAAAAAAACAAAACAAAACAAACCCCACAAAAACCTTTCCCAAACCTTTCCTCGTCTTTTCTCACCCCAATATCTTTTCCAACCGGGGGAGAGGGACCCCAGCTTTCCATCAGAAGGAAGCCAAGCCTAGTAATGAATAATAATATCCTAAAAAAACCCAAGGAGCGAGCCGAGGGCTCTGCCCGCCGCTGCTCTTATTGGTCCCTCGGCCCCGGCGCGGAACCCCCTTCCCGGCCGCGGATAAAAGAAAGGAGCCGGAGCCTATCAGAGCCCGCTCGTTCTTCCCACCGCCCCAACTTCCCCGCGTTACCAACTTCCAGCCCCCTTCCCATCCAACACCCCCTTCTCC
>JAYRBT010000318.1:0-15658 GCA_036023395.1 Myiotriccus ornatus | reverse complement strand
TCAGGTCTCCCTGGAGCCTTCTCTTCTCCAGGGGAACCCCCCCAGCTCTCCCAGCCTGGCTCCAGAGCAGAGGGGCTGTGATGTCCATGTGTATCTATCAGGAGATGAACAGGAGCTGCTGACACTTCCCAGGCACTGGACTGACCCGGGAGCTACACCCGGGGGTTGCCACCACCCACCAGGCGCAGCAGGTTTTATTTTGGAGCTGGGAGGTGGCACTTTGGTGGCAGTGCTTCACCTGGCTGCCTGTCCCAGGGTCCATGTGGTGGGAGCAGCGGGGTCTCTGCTCTCCCTGAGTTACAGCAGAACTGACTGTAACCCTCTTTGTCCCGGTTTTTTCGTCTCCAGGCTTTTGACGACTTCATTTTCGCTTTCTTTGCGGTGGAGATGGTCATCAAGATGGTGGCCCTGGGGATCTTCGGGCAGAAGTGTTACCTTGGAGACACGTGGAACCGCCTGGACTTCTTCATCGTGATGGCAGGGTCAGTAAAAAAACCTCAGCGCTTCTGTCTTCATGCTGAAAGCAGGAAAACCCCAAAGAGCCGAAACTGCAGGTTGGCCTGGCTGGTTTCCATCGTGTTTCGTGAAGGCTCAAGCCAAGGCAAAGTCTCATCACTCTTATTTTTCATACCCCACCTCATAACCACACCCGTTTTTGGGGTGGGTTATGAGTATCAGGCGAAGCTGTTGGGTTCTTGTAGCACCTTTCACCTCTGTCAGCTCTGTTGAATCAAGAACGTGCTGATCTGACCTTGTGATGGCCACAGTGTCCCAGTGCTCAGCATTACGTGGTGTCTCCAGAAGGGGTGCAAAAAGCACAGGGCAGCTCAGCCCTGCTCCTGCTGGGACACCCTTAGAGGTCCTTTGTCACTGCTCCTGCTGGGACACCCTTAGAGCAGGGCAGAAGTTGGCCAAACGAGGAGAACTGAACCGAAAAACCTGCTTCAGGAAGTTGAAATCCCAGTGGAAGGAGCTGGCCAGAATTTAACCCAAATTACAAGTGCAGGCAAATGCCTCCTGTAAACTCCTCTTGATTTACAGTCTAATGGCATCTCCCACAGCTGCTTGTTTGTGCAGGATGTGTTAACAAACAGATACAAGGAAGGTCCTGTTGCTTTTGACACCAGTTCCCTCACACCCACAGGGAATAACTGAGTGGACTAAAAGCTTGGCAAGCCTAAAACTTTTTTCCCAATAAATAAATGGGTTTAGAAACCCTGGGCTCTGTTACCTGCTCAGCAGCCCCTGAGAAGGGATATAATGCTTTAATTACTGCCTTAGTTCTGAATTCCTGGGTTTATAATGACCAGCCTGGGGTTAATTAGAACATTCTTGTAATATGTTGGGGCATTTTTCCCCTTCCATTAGTGATGTACCATCTTCCAGTGCACTAATGGAGTTTTGTTTTGCTCCGTGTTATTTGTCTGGAATACAATTAGGAACGGCCTGAGCGGTTTGAATAAAACATGAGCTCAGAGCGGAGCTTCCTTTGAACCCCTGTGTGGTTCCAGCCCAGGAAGGAACATCAGGAACAGCAGAAGAACCAGTTAATTATTTCTTCCTGCCAGAGCTGCTGCGGTGTTTAAGCTGCTGTTTAAGTGGGGAGGGCTGGGGGAGGCGGGAGAACTCGGGGGCAGAACTCTGCCACCCGTGACCAGCGGTGCTTCCCCACCCTGGACACGCGTGCACTGCGCCTGAGGGGTGAGCAGATCATCACACGGGTCACCCCAACACCAGGAGGATGACACAGAGGCAGGGTTGGCACCAGAGAGGGAGCTTTGCTCTCGTAGCACCCGGGATGAGGGGGAAAGTGAATCACTTGGGTGGTTTTCCAGGGGTTTTCCCCATCCTCCATCCTGGAATAAGTTTCAGGAGGATGAAAGCAGCAGAAGCACCGGGAGACCCCACGGGGAAGCCCTGCTGCTGGTCTGGCATTACTCAGAGGAAAAACCACTTCTCTGGCCAATCCTGGGTCATCTCCAGATGACTTTGGTTATTTTGTATTTTTGGATATTATTTCCCATCTGTCAGAGGAGAGGCTGGACTGGGAGCTGAGCTGGCTGGCAACACTGGTGGAGGACAAGGAGGAGCTGTGCAGTGCCTGGGGTTCACCTCTCCCACCAACACCCTTCGACCCAGTGTCTGCCCCTGAAACTGGAGGTGGTTTTAGCAGGGAACACGCTGCTGGAATAACAAGAGCTGCTTTTTCCAGCAAACAGATGGATGTGCTGGGGTTATTATAAAGCTTTTTCTGACAAGAAGGAAAACAAGTGAGAGGCAGAGCTGCCCTGCTTTGTTTGTCCCGTTCCGTCTCCTCAGAGAAGCTGATTTGCCTCACCAGCAACACACCAAAGAGAGCGGAGGGTAAGCAGGGAAACTACAAAATAAACATATCTCCTGCCTCTAGCAACAGCTTGTGTCTGAAGTTTGTTCCAGCTCCGAAAGCCCTTTCATGTTTTCCTCGCCTGAGAAACGTACCCTGGAAAATTTCAAGCCGAGGGGAGCTCGAAGCGGCTCCGTCTGTCCAGCAGCCAAGTTGAAAGCGTTTCCTCAGCATCAGGAATGTTGTTCACAAGAGCTGAAACCGGAGAGGTTTCTTGTGCATCCAGTCCCTGGAGACGTCGCAGGCTCCCAGGATGTGCTTTGGACATCTTTGAACTCGACAGCTGAAGGGTTGGGAGCTGCTGATGGCAGAAGACAGCCCGTGCCTCCTGTTTTTCAGTGCCCAGAGGCTGTAGGGAATCACCTGCCAAGTGACAGTCTGTCTGAATTTTCCAGCTCCAGCAGGTTTCTGGTGGGTTTTTCCAAGGTATTCTTGGTTTACAGGTGTGATCTGAGACCAGGACACCGCGCTTGGCCTCGACAAGGAAACCTTTGACCTTTTCATGAAGGTTTCAAATACTTTCTCTGCTTGTGGAAAGTCCAGCATGGAATCCATCAAGTGTTTCAGGCTGGCTTTGGTGGGCAGTATAGATCCCCCTGAATCTAAATGGAATATCATGGAAATCCAAAGGTTCAGAAAGTCTGTTTCCTAGGGCAAATCCTGGATTATTCATCTTTTATCAGCTCCTCTGAAGCTCCAAGGGCCAAGTTAAAAGTGAGGCTCCGGGAGCTGACCCTTTGACGTGCTAATTTTGGAGGGGCTCTCTGGAGCACAAACCCAGCTCCCACTGGAGCATTTCCTGCTCCTTTTCCATGCTGTAGTAGCTCACAGGCTGTATCAGTTGCACTCAAATGCACTTTCTCAGCCACCTGATAAACTGAGAGCGTGCTGCGCTGGGGCCAGGCCAGTGAACAGATCCAGGCCCTGGCACTGCTCATTTTGGGGGCTTTAAACCACACTTTGTCTTATCCCTGCAAGGTCTGTTGTGAGCAAGCCCCTGGTGCTGGCCCCAAACCCCTCCGTGCAGGTGTGGATGGGCATTTCCGATGGTTTTCCCACTGTGTGGCCCTTCGTGGGGCACTGGGCTGATTCCCAGTGCTCTGCTCCAGCTTCACAAACACAGGGGAGATTTAAAGCCTGGTTTGTGCCGTGCTGAGTTTGGAAGCTTTTAGAATAACGAAATGACTGAGGTTGGAAAGGGCCTCGAAGATCGCCAAGCCCAGCCCTCAGCCCGTGTCCTCAGTGGGTCCTGCTCGTCAGATTTGGCTCAGTTCCTCCACACAAGGTGGGTTGGATTTATAAAGACTCACTAACTACTCCAGGAAAAGAAAAAAAATTAAAAAATCTCTGGAAGGTTATCCCTGGAAACAGCTCAAAATCACCAGAGTCTCCGCAGAGCAAGGTGGGGAGAATGGGGCCAAGACACCTCCGTGTGACACCAAACAGCTCCAGGACAAAGCCAGCAGAGAAGCAAACATCAGAACATCCAGATACTCCTCATTAATCAGTGCAGAGCAGGGCAAGGCTTCAAGTACAAAGTGCAAGGCTCCAGCAGTGCCAAGCATGGGCACATGGGCAGTGATGAGCTGGCCCGACACCAAACCTCCTCTGCTGGTGCCCAAAATCCACTCAGCTGTTGCTTTCTGAGGGCACCTAAGGATTTTGGTCTGTCCTGGCTGCAGGAGGCTTCTGTGGAAAATCTGCAGCTTCTGAAGGGCCTGGTTGCAGCAGTTCAGCTCCTATTTGCCTCTGTCCTTCCATGTCTGTTTGTTTATTTAAAAAAACCAAAACAAAAGCTCTTTCTCCACGGGATCCAACAGCTCACTCACAGGGTTGCTTTTGATGCTGCTCTGTTATTTGAACAGGCGTGGTGAGAGATTTGTGACATATTTACAAGTGTTTCCTTGTAGTCAGACTCATAAATTGTAATTACAGCCATGCTAACTAGCCATAACCCCATTAAAAAAACAACACTACACACATTTGCCACTCATTGCTGTAAAAGAGCAAGAAAACTGACTTCATTTAACGTCCTTCCCAGCCTGGAAGAGAAATGTTTATGGGAGATGGAGATGAAGCATGAAAAAGAAAATGTTCCTTTAATAATCAAATGGAAATCAAACTACTCCAACGTTGTTTGTCAGCTTGGATGTTCGGTTCTTGTCGTGGTGGGGGAGATAAGCTGGTGTGTAAATACTCTGGGGTGCTGGTAGGGGGGATGCACCAGGAACGTGTTATTGCCTTGGGGGTACTTGGAGCTGGGCTCTCAGGCAGCCAGAACTCCAGGCAGCCCCATTCCCAGGGCCCTGATCCTGACTGCTCTGCTCTCTCCCCACAGCATGATGGAGTATTCCCTGGATGGACACAACGTCAGCCTGTCGGCGATCCGCACCGTCCGCGTCCTGCGGCCCCTGCGAGCCATCAACAGGGTCCCCAGTAAGTGACACCTCCCCTGGCACCACTGCCAGGCCACCCCAGCTGGCATTAGCACCCTGCTCTCCTGCTGCCGAGACCAAATTCACTGACTTTCATTTTTAGAGGTCAATTTTTATCATTATTAGTGTTAGCAAAGCGAATAAGATTTTATGCCCGGGGCCCAAATTTTTGTGGCTGTCGTCCAGCGTTTTCATGACTTCCCTGAGGCAAATAACTCCCTGCTCCTTGTGTAAACTAAATAAAGTTCCTATAAAGACAGGGGAGAGGTCAGTTCTAAGAAGGATCTTCTTGCCCTGGTGGGTTCATTTTCCCTGCCCAGCGATTTGAGGTCTTTCCGTGGCTTTGTGTTCAGGATTAGCAGCGCAGGAGCCTCCGTTTGTTGGTAAAATTTGCTGTCATGTAGAACAAAATTGGGTTCATCCACGATAGGAAGTTCAAGTGGCCCCTAAATCCATTTTCAAGTGGCTTCAGCTGCTTGTCTTCTAAATCCAATTTGAAAGACGACCCAACAAGTTGAAATAATTTCCTGCCGGAATCGGCCACTGCTGAGCAACCCTTTGCGAGGTGCTCGTTTCATGGAGCTTCCATCAGCTGGCAGCCAAATTCCACTCAAATCAAAATGCAGCAGGATTGTATGGAAATCATAGAGGTCCCTTGCAAAAAAAAAAAAAAAAAGGACATTTCCTGCATTTCCTGTTCTTTTTGGAAGCACTTCTGAATGGCACAGCCCCACATCCTGCCTGGATTAATTGCCCGTCGTGTCGGCACTTCCAGGGACAGCAAAACAACCTCCCCCAGAAGGGTTTCGGTTCCAGTCCCTCAGAGGAACATGTGAGGGAGCAGATGGATGTTTACTCACAGGAGTCTTTGAAGTTTCTCTCTGAACTCCAATTCTACAGGATTTTTTTTTGTGGGGGGGGAACGGGAAATCAGCTCAAATCCGTGACTTCGGCCGTGACATCATCACTTCAAAACAAGACCAAAAGAGGCTGAAAGGGACCAGGAAACCCCCTGTGGAGCTGTTGTTTTCCTGGGCAGGTTTTGTCCCCGGGGTGTCAGAGCTGCCCCAAAGCTCAGCACGAGGTTTCCCGGTGGGATTTGGGGGCTGGGCTGGAGCAGCGGGACACGGCACGTGCTCGGCTCGGGGGCTGCAGGCTGGGGCCAGGATCAGGCTCCCCCTGAAGTTCTCTAAATCCATGAAACCCTTCCTAGCTCTCCCATGGAGCAGTGGGAGTGTCAAGCTGGGATTCAGCGTGGGAATGGGAGGGTTTGCACGCCTATTCCTCCAAATGCCTCCAGGTTCAGGTGGAATTCGGATCTGTGGCCAGCTTGTGATTTTTCTTCCTTAGGCCTCTGACTGTGAAGCTTTGAAATGAGCCTTTCAGGCTGTTCCTGCTGCACTTCCCATGGGATTTTTGTATTTGTTTCAAAGGACAGGCGATAGAAAATATTCCATTTTTTTATTAATATTCCCTGAGATTGAATCCCTGAGCTCAGCCCCGGTTTGGGGAGGAGTTGCCTGGTTTGATGAGCAGCTGGGCTGGGCTCGCACCACCACCAGTGTCCTGAACCAGTGCCAGGGCAGGATTAGTGTCCTTGGAAATATCTCTGTTCCTGGAGGGCAGATCATCACAGCCTTCACTTGTTTAAGAGCCACCAACTCCATCCACTCTGAACACTGGGAATTTTAGTTCCAGACTGATACAATCCCGGGTTTGCATGGAATGGGCGGTGACATCCCTCTATTTTATTGCATTTTTGCCGTTTCTGGTAATAAAAATGTTACACTTTTAGTCTTTCCTCCACGAGGATGCTACAGCTTAGTCAAGGAATCACCTTGGATATCCAGCCCATCCCAGCCAGCAGCGTGGCAGCAGCTCCTGGTCAGCACCATCCATGGCATTCCCAGCCCCGGGAACAGCAGTTTTGGCTCAGGGACAGACACGGAGCACAACAAACTCCAGCTGGGTCAGGAGAGACGAGGCTGGTGGTCAGTCACCACCCAGGGAAGCAGGGACCCTCAAGAACTCCCCTGGAGATTTATCCCTGAGATTCCTGGGCGCTTTCCTGGGATGCAGCCAAGCACTATTAGCTCTTGTGCTTCCAGGCACAATAAAGTCACCCACAAGATTATTTCGTTTCGATTCTGTTTGGTAAGAAAAGAAAGAAGAACCCCATCCAATAAAAACATCATCTCTATTAGAAATTATTCCTTGGAAATGACTGGAAAAATAGAATTCCTGCAATTTATATCTTTGGCAGGGGCTGTAGTTTGGGATTTTTTTTTTTTTTAAGCAGTGGTCACTGAGGGGTTTTTTTCAAATCCACTTCAGTGCTTTATTTTTATTTTTCTACTATGTGGTTTCAACCAGGCAGCACGTGGAATGGGAATGAAAAGGAATCCTGAGCCTTGTTTCAGCCTAAGTGATGCCTGTGCTCGTTTCCCATGGCACCGCTGACATTCCCTGGGAGCCCGGAGCACCCTGGACAGATAAGGAACAGATGGATTCAATCCCGAGGATGGTGCCACGAAACAACCCAAAATACCAAAAGTAGCTGAGCAGAAAAAAAAGTCTGGCACAGGGAGATGAATTTTAACCATTTTTGGATAAAAAAAGAGCGAGGATATTAGTGAGAGCTGGGGGTGGGGAGGGAGAAAGAAAAGCCCAGCATTGTCTTTCCAGCGGGAATTCAGGGAGTCTTTTCTGCTTTTCCAAAGATAGATTTGCAAGGAAAGCCTGCAGGGCTGGGCTGTGGGATGTGCTCCTGGGGGACTTCGATGACAACAAAAGTTGGGAATAAACACTAGGAATTCAATTCCTCCCCCCCCCGCCCTTTGCCTCCAGCTCTGGGTTTCCCTGTGCTGAGAGCTGAGGCTGGCGCTGTTCCCTGTGCTTCCAGGGCGTGGAACCTGCCATGTTCCTTCCCTGCAGGGTGGCACTGGCACCAGGGCAGCAGGGGGACGGGGTTTGGAGGGTGGCTGGCACAGGGCTGGGCGCCAGAGAGGCATCCTCTGCCGGCGCCAGCCGCGGGAAGCCGTGCCGGAGCCAAGGCACAGCTGGGCACGGGGACCTCGGGAGGCTCCTGCCCTGGGTGCAGGGGTCATTACTCACACCTAATTATTTAGCAGCACAGACTTCTTGGCCAGGCTGGTCCGTGCCCTCGTGCCGTGCTGACAGGGTGGTGGCAGCTCCGGCCCCGCTTGGCTGCCTTGGATTTCCGCTGGCGAGGAGCGGGATGAGGCGGCGCGACAGGATTCCCGGCCAGGGGAATAGGGAAGGGAGAAAAGGCTCCACGAAGGCAGGCAGGAAAAGGTGTTTGCAGAGGGGGATTTTAGGGGGATAAAATCTCCCAGCAGCAGCCACACTGATTTCCTGGGCCGTGAACTCGAGCCCTGCTCCCTGTGGAGCGCCAGGATCCCGAGGCTCAGCTCAGCTCCCTGGTTTTTTTTTGTTTTACCATTTGCCTTTGTCTCTTGCTCTTTCCATTAATGGCTGGTGGCTGTCTCAGGGGCTCCTTTAACCTCCGTGGGACTGCTGAGCTGTCGTTACTCCCTTTTTATTCCTGCCTTATCTCTGAGTTTGAAGGTGCCCCGATGGGTGAGGCAGGGCAGCCCCCCAGGTGCCAACCCCATCCCTGCCTCCTTGCCCAGTCAGTGCTGGAAGATGCCAGGGTTTGCTGGGGCTCTGCAGGGTTGACTCATTGCTCGAGTTGGAATATTCAAGGTGGGCTGTCTTGCCTGGAAATCAGCATTTCCCTGGCAGCAGAGGTGCTGGGGGAGACCAAAAATTCGTGGGGAGGTGTGGGACTGGTGGGAAGGTCCCCCACAGCCTCCACAGGAGGAGGAAAAGGGAGCAGAGCTTTCCTTGGGGGAAGAAACATTTACATCCTGCTTTCTGCCCTCAAAAAAGTCAAAATTTTCCCAGTTTTCCAGTCCTGTGGCCAGCAAGGAGAGGAGGAAGAGGAGGAACTCCACGGGAGAGGACTTGTCCACACCAGAGGCCCTGTGATCCTCCCACACCAGGCTCTGTGTTGCTTAGGGAACAACTTGTGTGACTCATGAGGGATGTTTGATGTGTTTATAAATGCTTATTTTGACAGTTTCTCCAGAGGCTGATGGTTCCTGGAGGTGTTTCCCCAGGAAAAGCTGTCTGCCAGCTTTGCCCCTGTCTGTGTGTGGTTGAGTGCTAGTGAAACATCTGAAAATCCCACCCTTTGGAGGTGTGCTGTTTGTTCCCATTTCCTGCTGTGCCTTTTGCCCCCTTTACCTTCCCTTTTCAGCCTTGAGGTTTAGGGAAAAAAAATACCAACACCCCAGTTTTTAATCCCCAGGATGCACTGGCTGCACAACCAAGCTGGGAAAGGTGGTTGTTTTTTCTCCATTAAGGGCTCTCCTAATCCGTTTTTTTCCTTCTGCCCACAGGTATGAGAATCCTGGTCACCCTGCTGTTGGATACTCTGCCTATGTTAGGCAATGTCCTCCTCTTGTGCTTCTTTGTCTTCTTCATCTTTGGGATTGTGGGTGTCCAGCTCTGGGCGGGGCTGCTGAGGAACAGGTGTTTCCTAGACAGGAATTTTGCAATGTAAGTACAGCAAAAGAAACTCTCCCCCTTTTTTTTTTTCCCTTCCTCCCTCTCTCCTGCTGGAGAAAAATCCCAAGCAGGAACATTTTTGTCCGGCCAAAAAAAAATCCACTTGTCAGCAAAGTTATTGAGGGTTTGGAGCTGCACCTGAAGGACAAGGGTGGGGGGGGTGGTTTGGATTATCTCTGCCTGAGGAAGCTGAGAGCCCTGACTCTGGGAATTTAAGGGTTTGGATCAGGCAAAGGGATTACAGCTCTCCTAGGATTGCCACTTCTCCCAAGTGGTTCAGGTCTGGGGGTCACCGAGCACAGCCCAGCCCCTGGCAGGGGGTTGGGAGGTGGGAGATGCTGCTGGAACACACAGATAAGTCCCTGTGGGTGTCTTAAGATAAGCTTGATGTGAGAGGCATGAAAAGCATTTGGACAGGGCTCTCAGTGTGGGATAGGCATCAGGGGTGGGCAGCACCTGCTCTTTTTGATGGAATTATGGAATCACTGAGGTTGGAAAAGGCCTCTGAAGTCATCAAGTCCAACCTTAAGGAAGCAAACTTGAGTTTTGGTTCTTCCAGACTCGGCAGTTGTGTGGACCAACCTCCCTGCCAGGTGTGAGGGAGCTCAGAAGGCCTTTACTGCCCTGGTGAGCCTCACCTGGGCCCCCCACCCACCCACCCACCCACCACTGCCCATGGCCCAGCAGCTCTAGTTAAGCTCAGCCCGTGGCTCTCAGTCCTGGCTTGGGCTGGGCTGTTGCTGTGCTTCTCTCCAGCTCTTTGTTCTTGATGCCTTTGGCTCCTGCCTGAGCTCCCTGGACGAGCCCTGGATCTGGTTCATCATTTGCCATGTCTGGGGCTTCTCCTGGGCCCTGGTGCCAGCCCTGAGCAGACTCTGCTGTGTTCAGAGTCTGCCCAGGGAGGTGCTGCTGGCACGGGGATGGCTCCTGGCCCATCCCGTGCCGTGGGACACCCGGGCTCTTGCTGCTCCCTCAGCAGGACACTGAGCCTGGACTGTTCTGCCCCTGCCCCCTCAGGGGTGTCAGGACCCCTTCAAACCCATCAGCACAACGAGAAGAGGAAAGCTCAGTGCAGCCTTCCAGCTCCCCCAGGATGGGGAGCTCTGCCTGGGAAAACCCTTTGGAGGGCTCCTGTCTGAGGAGGTCAGTGGCTCAGAGGTGAGGAAATGCCTGAGACCAGCTATTTAGGGCAGCTCTAACTGTGTAAGAGAAGACGGAGCCTGTAATTACATCTGTGTGTAATCATCTGCTGTCTACAACTCGTATTGTCTGGAAGACAAGCAGAGATTATCCCTGAGCTCCACCCCGGGTCCTGCTCCTGCCTCTCACCGCTCAGTCCTGTGGCTCTCAGCTCTCCGGGCCTTTCCCTGCCCTGCAGACAGCTCTGGGGGCACTTTTTCATCCCATGGGAGGTGCTGAAAGGCGGAAAATCAACGAGCCCGCCCTGGGTGTGGGTTTCTACTCCCAACACCTTGATGCTCCAAACTCTCTCCCGCACCCCCAGCTGGTCACCGAGCCCCTCCAGGCTCAGAGTGACCCCTGAGCTGTCACTTCAAAGCCCAGATTGTGGTGTTAAAGCCCTGCTTGGGTGGGCTGGTGCAGTGCTTGGAGCCCGAGGAGTGCAGAGCCGCAATTAGCCCCGGGGCGAGTCCCTCCCATCTCTTTGCCCGGGTTTTCAAACGCTGTGTGATTTTTCTGCAAAGTGGAGCTTTTAAAACGAACCACAGGGGGAAACGTTTGCCAAGTGCAGATGTTTAAGCAGGCAGTTATGTAAGGGCCATTAGCAGCATCAAAGGCAGCCCAGGATTTTCTTATCAGGGTCTTGCTCCCAGTCAGGGAAGGCAGAGTCGGTCAGGCTCGGGGGCCGAGCCTCGGGAGCTGTTTCTGAGGAGGTTTTGTGAGGAATCTTCTCCTTCACCACAGCTCTGAGCTGCTCCCTGGGTCCCTCCAGCAGCAGGCAGTGAGCAATTTGGGGGGGGCTTGAGTCCTGTTGCTTCATGCCACGTGCTCAGGGATGCTGTGGTTAAATTACAGCATTCCAGAGGCATCTGGACAAAGGAGGCTGCAGAGCTGGGAGGGCTGGAGGATGGATGGATGGATGGATCAGCCCAGGTTTGGGGCTGAGCACCATGGTCCTGGCTCACATTTTTCCTTACAGCCCCAGAAAGAGAAGACCTGAATTACTGGAGGGTCTCACCTTGGTGGTGGGGCCAAACCCTCCCACATGAAAGCAAAACTGCTTTGAACACCTGAACACAGTCCAGGGGCCAGGCAAGGAAGGGCCATAACCCCAAATTTGCTGGAGTAAACGAAGTTTAAGCAAGCTCAGTGCTTCAGATACAGCTTCTTACTGCCAGCAGCTTTCTGGGCCTTCAGCTTCACTGGAGGCATCAGATGGAAGAGGTGGCTTTGATTTTTCCCATCATTCTTCTTCCCGTGGAAACCTTTTCGATGCCCCTTGAAAAGTTGGCTGCCTCGAGTTAAAGCAACTATTTTTAAAAGCAGCACGTTCTGATAGAAGTTTGGGGACTCCTTTGAGGTGCACTGGAAATCTCTGCTTTCTCCCCTGGGGAACTGCAATATCCTGCTGGAAGGAGGTTGTTTAAGGACTCCCAGTAGTGACTTTGAAGGAATTACAAGCAGTCACTGGGCTGTTGCAGCAGTGGGGTGGCAAAAAATGACCAGGGCCGCTTGTGTTTGGGATGTGGGAGAACATGCCGCTCCCCACCCTGCCCTGGAGATCCACAGGGATGTTTTGGAGGTCTCTGGTGGCTCAAACACCTCTTCAAGCCCTGGGAAGCTCCCTGGGACAGCTGCTTGGAGTAGCAGTGCCGGGATGGTCTGCACTGTCTGTGAGTGCAGCGGGAGCTGGACGGGGAATTCCACAAGGACTTCTTGGTTGGTCTGGTGTGAAAGAGGAACTCGTTCTGCCCGTGTGGGAAGGGCAAGCAGAGCCAGCAGTTTCTGTGTGAGGTCTCTGGAAGATGTGTGTCCCACACAGCCCCTCTGGTTCCCCCCTGCCCTCCTGAGCTGGGCTCTGCCAGCAGAGGAACTGGGTCACCCCCAGCTCGTCTGGGCTGTTGCTGCTGGGGCTGCTCCTCGTGTGTCGTTCTGCAGAGCAGCATTTTCCAGTCCTGGAGCCTTTCAGGGAACTCAGTGGGTTGGAAGCAGGAGAGGGGAGAGGGCTGTGAAGTGCTCTGTGTGTCTGGGATGCCGCAGGACAGTTCTGATGTGAGCTCTTCAGTCTGAATTAACTCCAGCCTGCTCGGTGTTGTTCTGCCTTTGGCTCCTGGGCTGGTGCAGAGCTGGGAGGAGGCACAGGCAGCTCAGTTTGTCTGAAAGGGGCTTAATTGCTCCTCCTGGCTTTGCTCTGTGCTGCAATGCTGGTTGGCAGCAGGATTTCCTCCAAGAGCAGCTTCTTCTTGCAGGGACCAAATCCTGCTCAGTGCTGAGTTGCTTCCACCTTTTCCCTTTCCTCCTCTGCTCCTCAGAATGCTGGAGCAGGATGGTGCTCAACACACACACACACACCAGGCTCCAGTGGTTGTGCTGTCCTGCATGGGATGGTTGGGGTTGAGGGCAGATGGAACAGAGAATAATTCCTTTGGTGTGCAGAGAATGGACTTCCCTGCCCCGCTGTTGTTCTTCCTCCTCATGAATGTGCTGGGGAGCAGAGAAGGAGAAATACATTGCAAAGCTGCAGAGGAAGATGTGCAGAGGGCAGCTGGCTGGGAAAGGGGTGTTAATCCTCTCTAATGGGATAACAAATCCATTCCGGGGCTTAGTTTCTCATGTCTTTTCCCCAGAGCACCACAGTCTCGTGAATAATGGAGTCATTACCATTAATAAGTTATTTGCACCCTACCCATTGGCAAGTGACAAGGAAGTCAGGTTGACCCTTCCTGCACGTTGAGGTAGATGGACTTGGCAGAGAGAACTCATTTATTTTGGGGATTCCCTCGTTCTGCATCACTTTTGTTTCTCATCCCCGCCCTCCTTCCTCCTTTCCCCTTTTTGGTTTTGCCAGAAAGGTCTTCAAGCAGCAAAGCTAAGAAAAGGTCTTCAATTTGCCATGTTTGCTGTCAGCTGATGTGTCCCTTCCCCTCTTCACTTGGTGGTGGTGGAGCATCACATGGGTGTGGATCCTTCCCAGACAGATGGGGAAGGATCTTGATGTGTCTGTGCTCAGGGAAGAGGGAAGGGCTTGAAAAGGGCTGGGCAGAAAGTGGCCCCACACACAGATTTTGGCTTGTCACAGGGACAAGTTTTAGTTTGTAAATCATTTGGGGGACAGTTGCAGAAGTGAGGAAGGCAGAGGAAAGGGAGGATAAAATCAATAAGGCAGCAGCAGAACCGGATGGAGCTTCTCCCACCCCTCACAGCCAAGCTGTGCTTGGTTTCCCCTGTTCCATTTTCCTCCCACAGACACCAAAGTGTGTTGTTCTTGTGGTTCTCCAGACAGTTTGTGCCCTGATCTTCTCTACTCAGCTTGTCACATCCCAGCCCAGGGCACTGGGTCAGGCAGCCCAGGGCTTCCTAAATGGTGATTAATGGGATGCACAAAGCCCCAAATCTGTGTGTGTGTGTGTGTGGCTCATCCAGGGCCATCCTGGTTGCAGTGGGAGGGGGGTCGATCCTGTAGTTCTGCCCCTTGGGAATTATAAGCCCCTTCTCGGGTGTCTCCTCTTTCCTCTGTTTCTTCTCCCAAGTTTCCCAGCTGTCTTTGCCAAAGTCTGTAGCACTCCCAGGCACATCCCTGAATCCCAGTGTGGTTTAATCCTTCACAAGCCTCTGTGTTCCATCCCTTTGTGTGACAAAGTGGTGCCTGGAGTATCTGACCTTCCAGCAAACACCATCCCGTGGAGCTCCCGGCCTGATCTTCAGCTCAGGTTTATCTGGCACTGACTTTGTGTGAGACCATTTGGTGGGAGGAGAAGGAAAGGCTTTCAGGCAGTCCTGGAGGGAAAACATCTTTGAAGTTGAAATCTCGGGCACAGAAACAGGGAGGATGATGGCACAGCTTTGCCTGGAGGTGTGGGAACGCTGTGCAGTGGGAGAGGAATAGCTGGTGAATACAATCCCAGCCAGCAATGCCCAGTTCCTCCAGTGTGCTCCTCTTGCCTGTTCCTGAGGCTGGATGAACTCTCAGCTCCCATCTCAAGCAATTCATTGATGGAAGAGAACCAAATTCCCCAGGAAAGTTGTTCAGGGCTAATTTCCCCTCAGCTCTGCCCTGCAGCAATTCTCTGCTTATCACTGAGTGACTCCTGCTTGACTCAAGGGTTTTGGGGAGCAGTTTTATGGAATAACACTGGTTTGGCACCAGGTAGAGCTGAATTTATTCAATAGATAGGTGCATTCAGAAACAGATAAAAATAGAGCTGTCCTGTCTTGAAGAATTACCTGCTTATCTTCTCCCCACATCTTGCTTGGTCGGGTAATTTGTGTGTTGCCTTTCCCTTATCTCCCGATGATTATGGAGCATCTGAGATCCCTGCAGCTCTGAAAAGTGGATAAAGCAGTGGATAAAGTCAGCTCTAGGGCAATGCACCGTCCCATTTTGAGCAGTGCTTCAGCAGGGAGTGCTGCTGGCTCTCACTAATGCTGAGCAAACCGCAGGGAAGGTCCTGGGCTCTGCTGATCTGGGGCAGCGCTTGGGCAAAGGCACATCCCTGCCACGCTGCAGGTACAGCACTGGCTTATCTGGGCTGTAACAGAGCCATAAACTTTATCCAAGCCAATTAAATCAGAGATGCAGGAGGCACACAGTTCCCATTAATGTGTCTTCCTTTTCTTATGGAAGTGCAGGAGGAATTCAGTGTGGCCTGGGGCTGGGTCTTGTGGAAGTTCAGCTCCTTCATCATCAGAGACATGCTGAGGGGCAAATCTGTTGGAAAGCTGCTTTGCCATCAGCTGTTCTGAGCATCAGAAGAGTTACCTTAAAATCCTTACATACAAACCAAAACTTCCCAAGATTTTGGGGAAGCACTGCTGGGATTTTCTGTCTATACCCTCTCGTTTCATACTTTCTGCTGCCCTGTTTGCTTGGGGAAACTCAGCCTGATCTTTCAGTGGAAGATCATTGGTGCCTTACAGATTGGAAGAAGCTTTGTAGATGATTTTAGTGTATCTCACAGAATCCCAGGACATGCTGGGTTGGGAGGGACCCACAGGATCATCCAGTCCAACCCTCAGCCCTGCACAGGCCCATCCCCAGGAGTCACCCCCTGTGCCCCAGAGGATCATC
>JAYRBT010000317.1:0-15680 GCA_036023395.1 Myiotriccus ornatus | reverse complement strand
TGCCCAGAGAGGTGGTGGATTCACCGTCCCTGGAGGTTTTTAAGATGAGGCTGGATGTGGCACTGAGTGCCATGACCGAGTAATCACAGTGGGGTTGGATCAAGGGTTGCACTTGATGATCTCAGAGGTCTCTTCCAACCCAGTTGATTCTATGATTCTATGATTCTTACCCTGACCTCTGGTAGTGGGCAGCCATTTCCCCTTGTCCTGTCTCTCCAGGCCTTTGTTCAAAGTCCCTCTCCAGCTCTGTTTTGGGGATCAGTGCTTGAAAAAAACAGCAAAAAATTCTGGGGAGGAGGGAGACAGAACAGACATTATTCCAGGGCTGTAGAAAACACTTGTTTTCTACAGGGTACAAAACATTAATTTTTAAAGAGCTGTAAGGCATCTTCATTGTGGAAGTCCCATGAGAAAACATCTGATGCTGAGGATTGTTTAATGCCCTTGAGAAGGATGAATTGGAGTGAACGGAAAACTAAGCCAGACATATTCTGATTAGAAATAAAAGCCTTATTTTGAATAATGAGAATAATTAACTGCTGTGAGAGGCACGTGAGAGTTCCCAGCAGCAACTGTGCCCGTATCTCCATGGCCCTGCGGAGAGAAGAAGCTTTTGGGTACAAAGTTATTTTCTCAGTGACATCTTTGGAGGACCAAGAAGCTCTCCTGTCCTCACTCCTGGTTTGGTCCCCAGCTCTACTTCTGTGCATGTTTGCGGTGTGACAGTTCCTGGTATTTCTGAGCTGTTCCTGCCCATCCTCTTTGGATGGGCTCTTCTCAGCAAGGATAGATCTTAGAATCACAGAATCTCCTGAGTTGGAAGTGACTCACAAGGATCACCGAAGTCCAAGGAACACTGAAGTCCAAGTCACCAAGGTCTCTACAATCCTCATGGGCTGCTTGAGCCCTGCTGTGCTGTGCTTCAGTGTCAATTCTGAGCTGTTTTGCCCTTAAAGCTCCTCCTTTTCCACACAGGGCTCTGTGATCTGCAGGTGAATGCCAGCACTGAAGTTTTATGGACACTTGTTTGCACAATTTGAAGTTCCCAGAGTGGGATGGAGGAACATGCGGACAAGAGTGATCTGTTTCCGACAGGCAAATCTACACAGAGCCAAAGCATCAATCTGAAGGGACTCCATAGTTTTCCAAGGCCACCCAGAAGCAGAATTCATGACCATTTTCCACACACCTTCCAATGAGCATCTCCAGCCACGGCTCTTCCATGAACAAATAGAAAATCAATGCCAGGCACGCTGTGGAAAGTCCACTTCAGAGAGAGAAGAATTCTACGCAGATCTTGCAATATACTGGTTAAAAAAGAATTATTTTAACATTAAACAGGCTGACATTTGTTGACATGTGGCAGTGCCGACATGAGCCGGTGGGAAACAACTTGTTTGCTTCCTCAGTAAGAAATTCCTTCCTGAATTATGGAATCATGGAACCATGGAATGGTTTGGGTTGGGAGGGACCTTAAAGATCATCCAGTTCCAGCCCTGGCCACAGGCAGGGGCACCTTCCATTATTCCAGGTTGCTTTGTGTCCTGTCTAACCTTGGACAGGGATGGGGCATCCACAGCTTCTATGGGGAATCTGTGCCAGGGCCTGCCCACCCTCCCAGCCAAGAATTCCCTCCCAGTATCCCATCTAACCCTGCCCTCTTTTAGTTTAAAACAATTCCCCCTTGTGCTGTCCCTTCACTTCTCAGCGAGCAGGAGCCAGAGCCGCAGCCAGCAGACAGGAGGGTGGTGGGGTCACTGCCACTGCTGTCCCCAGTGGCCAGAGGAGCTGTCGGTGGCAGTGAGGGCATGAGGGATGAATCATGGGGACAGGGAGCAACCTGGCATTGGTTGCCATATCCCAGGTGTGAGTGGCAGCAGATTTTGTCTAAGCAGACAACTGCAGAGCAGCTTTTTGGGACTGCAAACACATCCAGGACTTTGGAAGCGCCTGCTCCTGGCACAGTGTCTGGGAGTAGACACCACACTGCATCCTTTTGGAGCTGCCCTGGCATGACTTGCAGACACGAACCAGGCTCTCTGTGAACGGATCAGGAGACTTCTGATGAAAAGAAAACTTTTCTAATTTAGAAAATTGATGTGGGCATCAAATACTCTGAAAGCTGTGAGTGAAGGCTGAAAAAACAGAGCTGTTCTGCTCTGCACCTGGGTTTTTCCAGTGCCTCCATGAGTACTGGTCTTTGGATTTTGCAGATGAAGAAATTGAGCAATGACCTGGGGACTGTGAAAACTTCTTTCCAAGCATCACACAAACAAGAAGCAAACCATGGGATGCTGAGACACGTTTGCCTCCTTTTGGCTTTGTTTTGAAACAAACCTAATTTTTCTCGGCTGGGTGAAGATTTGTTCTGCTGGTGGCGCTGGAGCATGTCTGTTCTGAGAACAGGGAACTGAACGTGGATGCTGCCAAAATACGCCACTGCTGGGAGCCCGCGCGAGGAGACGGGGGAGCCCAGGTGGGGTGCAGGGCTGGCAGCAGAACCCCAGAAGGCCCAAAAGGCTGACTGGGATGTGAAGGTTCAGGGTGTTTGACATCCCCAAAGCAAAGCCAGCAGGACAGGGGTGTTCAGAAAATGAGGCGAGCAGGGTCTGGAGTGGAGAGGGAGGGTCCCTGGGGGCTCTGCGGTGGGGTTGCCCATGGCAGCCTGCAAACAGGTGGGTGTGGTGGTTGTCTCAAGTGGAAATGGTCCTGGAGTTCCCTGAGCTCTTATTTCCCATGTCATGCTTCTCCCTGGGCCCCAGGGGTGAGGTTGGCTGGGAACCAACCTTCAAGTTGAAGGCTGGACCTTTCCATCTGTTCCTTCACACAGTGGCTAAGCTCTGGTGCCCACCCATCTTCCCTGGCACCGGCCCCTTCCCTGGCACAGGCAGCAGTGATGGATATTCCAGGCATACATCTCCAGCCTGGCCAGGACAGCAGATATCAGCTGCCCAGCGTCCTCCTGGAGAGCATTAACCATGCTTCTCCAAGGCCTGGAGCAGTGATTCCACTGCAGCAGCAATCCTGCAGCTCTCTGGGACACCTGTGCCAGCCCAAAGCATGACACAGCCAGGCCTCACCTCATATTTGGGATTTATTTGGACTAGCAATCCAAGTGGAGAGTGACTCTGTACATGGGCAGAGAGGGATAGGACACAGGGCAGTGATTTTAAACTAAAAGAGGAAAGATTTAGATTAGATGAGGGGAGGAATCCTTCCCTGTGAGGGTGGGGAGGCCCTGAGACAGGTTGCCCAGAGCACCTGTGATTGCCCCTGGATCCCTGGAAGTGTCCAAGGCCAGGTCAGATGGGGCTTGTAGAAGGTGTCCCTGCCCATGGCAGGGGGTGGGACAGGATAATCTTTAGGGTCCCTTCAAACTCAACCCATTCCATGTTTCCATGACTCCTGCACTATCTGCAACTCTAATCAAGCAGTAGCATGGCACTCTTGCCTCAAGGGGTTTAGGGGTGTTGGATCCTGTACTTCACCATTGCTCTTGTGGAGTTATTGTTTTTATTATGGTCAAAAATCTTCCTGTGTTTCTTCAGGTGCTGGGATGACTCCCCTGCTGCTGTTGCCTGGAGTCATTAGTGCTGGAATGGTCCAGCCTGCAGGAAATTGTTCCTGCAGGTGGATGTGTTCGAACATTAACCATGGTGAGATCCCTGGGTGCTGGAGGGAGGGGTGGTCACCCACTGCTCCGGGGGTGGGGTCCAGTCATTCATAGAATCACATCACAGAAGGGTTTGGGTTGACAGGGACTTTAAAGATCATCTAGTTTCACACCCCTGCCATGGGCAACGATGCCGCCCTGCCACTCTGTCCTTCCAAGGAGGGCTCCTGAGCCCCAAACTCTTCCTCCCATCCCTTGGGGGAGCCTAGTCCACAGATCTTCTCTCTCATTTCCACGGGGAAACTCTTCCAAATTCCTTTTAGGGAATTAATCACCAAGAGTGATCTGCATAACAATAATTATTCCAGTCGGGGATTGCTATTTCTGCAGGTGTGCTCGGCTATTCTCAGAAGCGATCTCCTCCTGTGTTCTCTCTGCTGCTCGACACCGTCCATGTCAGACCGGCTTGTCGGACTCTTCACACCTGTTTTCCCAAAGTTTGGCTGAGCCTTGCCGCAGCCTGCGGGGCCCCAGCACAGGAGGGGCGGCGGGGGTGTCGCTGTGCCCTCGCCGGGTTGGCTCTCACGGAGCCGCGCGTCGGGGACCCGCGAGTGCGTCTGCAGGGAGCGGCACCTTCTGTGTGGGGCCAGGTGGGGCTGGGGAGTGAGGGGGCACCCCACGGCTCAGCTCCTCGCTGGGGGACTGGGAGGGCACCCCAGGGCAGCTGCAGCTGCCGAGCGGGGCACGGAGCCTCCCCGCCCTCGGAGGTCCCGAGCAGGTGCAGTGCTCCCACCACCCCGGCTCCGGCACTGCCCCGGCGCAGCCGGGGACCTCCCTCCTCCCCAGCTCGGGAGCTGGTGAGCTGCTCGTGTTGTGGATTTGGGGCCGAGGGATCTCTGGGGCGCTGAGAGGCTGGCGCAGAGCTGTCAAATTCCCAGTTAACAACAAGCCGGAGAAAAGCCTTCCCTCCCGAGCGGAGAGATCTGCCTCGCTCCGACTGAGACCCGTCGCTCTCCGACGGGGACGAGGTGTCCCCGAGAGCTGGGGGTGCGGGCTGGGGCTGTCCCGGAGATCTGGGGCTGCCGGCTGGACGTGACCGAGCAGCAGGAGCAGGCGGGAGTGATCCCGCACGCTCAGAGGGGCGACGCCGGCGTGGATCTCCCGCCTGGCTCAGCCCCACCATCACCCCCGCTGTCCTTCATGCAAGGGAAACGAGTCTGCGATTTTCCTTCTCTTGAGAGGGGAATCACCCGGAATAACCCGGGAATCCTCTCTCCCCCAGCCTGGTTTCGTTTCCCTGACCTTTCTCCCCAAGGCCGGTTATCTGGGGGTGGGGGGAGGCTGCCCCCGTGGATACAGCGGGGGGGCTTCAGCCTCTCTCCCTCCGCAGCAGTAAAACCCTTCTGCAGTGATCCCACAGTTCTCTGCAGAGCTTCCCCTCATACCAGGGAAGCTCGGGAGGGATGGGCTTTGTTTTTTTAGGTAATTGCTTTTACTTGAAATTAAAAGAGTTTAGGGAAGAAGAATCCAAGGGACTGCTCAGGGAAGCTGTGGGAGCTGCATCCTTAGAGCTGCACTAGAAACTGTAATAGAGATTTATAGTGAGGATCGATCATGGAGGAAGGGGTCTGATAGATCATGGAGAAGGAGTCTAATGCTGAGGAGAATCCTTTGGTGCAGAGCTCCTGGTGCACTGAGATTCCCAGTGGATCCATGTTTCTTTGCAGTTTTGCATTCCCATTTTTCTGGAGAGGCAGAGCTGTTGGCATGGCAGCACAGCCGTCAGCTACCAGCACTAGTAATATTTTGTCTGTTAATACACCACATCTATTTTTGTTTCATGCAATATTTACATTGAACTGTTTTAAATAATTTACTGGATTGGTTGTTATTATTAGAGAATAGTAGTTATTGTTATACAATAGTTTTCTATATTCTCATTATTATTATAGAATCAGTTATTATTTTGATGAGTTTTATTTTCAAAGAGAGTCCACTGTCATGTTGTGTTTCCCTGGATCAGGCTCCTTGGACTTTCACGGTTCAGGATATTGTAGACATGGAATTGAATGTGAACACGGAATCCAATCTGTTGTTGAAGATACACTTGCTTTCTCACACACAGAGTCAAATTTTTTGGTGTGCAGGAACCTCACAATTTTGTTTTTCAGCCTTTGCACCACTTTCTCCTCTTGGCTGGGTTATGGATAATTCTTGGTTTGAGTTTTGATATGTAAGACCTGACTGTTACTGCAGAAGCTGCTGAAAACATTTGCATCTCTTTTTAACTTTTGTGAGTCTGGGTCTGATCCAGCCTCTGGGGCTCTCAGGCCTCTCCAGGGCAGCAGCTTATCATTCCTTTGGCTGGAAAGGGAATTCCACATTACTCGGTTTTCCCCTGACACAAAGGTATTTCCAAATGCCTGGTTAAATTCTATTTCTGCTCTGAAAAAGAACTGAACTGGGTCCCAGAGCCCAAAGTGGAGGGAGAGACTTCGGAGAAAAGGAACGAACATGCAACCAATTTCAGACTTGGAGCTGATTTTGTTCTCTACCCTAAGTGGGAGTCCAGGAGCCTTAGAACTCCCCATTTCTGATGTCTGAGAACATCTTGTGCATCCCTGAGAACACTTGACCTTTCTTCTCTCATTGCTCGACTTCTTCCTTCTACTCTGGGCTCAGACAACATAGAAATACCACAGTGTTTGTGCAACCAGGCAGATTCTGCCTCCAATCACTCTGTTTCAAGTGTAAGCACTTGGAAGAAAAATACATTTATGTTGTACTAAAATGAAATTAGGAGAAAATGTGGATGTTGCTGTTTCCACAGGACGGGGGGGGAGGGGGTGGTCAGGAAAGGCTGCAGGGCAGTACAAACCACGGGGCTTGTGAATTGGGTTTGTACCTCTGGCTGTGGCTCTTCACAGAGCAGAGCAGGTGACACCAGGCATTTGGTGCCAGTGGAGGAGCTTGAGCACCTAAAATACCGTTCTGCAGTGCCTTCTGCCTTTGCTTTCAGGTAAACATGCTCCTGGTCAACCTGACCAGCCTGACGCCAGCCACGTTTATCCTGGTTGGGATCCCGGGCATGGAGCAGCTGCACACCTGGATCTCCATCCCGTTCTGCACCATGTACGTGGCGGCCCTGCTGGGGAATGGTGTCCTGCTGTTCACCATCTGGAGTGAGCACAGCCTCCACCAGCCCATGTACCTCCTCCTGTCCATGCTGGCCGTGGCTGACCTGGTGCTCTCCACCACGGCAGTGCCCAAAATGCTGGCCCTGTTCTGGTTCCATGCCAGGGAGATTTCCTTCGGTGCCTGCCTCACCCAGATGTTCTTCCTGCACTTCACCTGCTCGGCAGAGTCGATGATCCTGCTGACCATGGCCTTCGACCGCTACGTTGCCATCTGCCACCCGCTGCGCTACGGGGCAGTGCTGACCCCAGCAGCAGTGGCCAAGACCGGCCTGGTGGCTTTGCTGAGGAGCTTCTGCATCATTTTCCCTTGTATTTTCCTGCTGAAGCGGCTGCCGTTCTGCGGGCACAACGTCATCCTGCACACGTACTGTGAGCACATTGGCATCGCCCGCCTGGCCTGCGCTGACATCTCTGTCAACCTCTGGTATGGCCTCGCAGTGCCTCTGGCTGTGGTTACGCTCGACCTTGTCTTCATTGCCGTGTCCTATGTGTTCATCCTCGTGGCACTGTTCAGGCTCCCCTCCAGGACTGCCCGCCACAAGGCTTTCAACACCTGTGGCTCTCACATCTGTGTTTTAGTGTTCTTCTACGTTCCCGCTGCTTTCACGGCATTGGCACACCGCTTTGGGTGGAACATCCCCCGCCACGTCCACATCCTGCTGGCCAACCTGTACGTGCTGTTCCCACCGCTGCTGAACCCCGTCGTCTACGGAGTGAAGACACAGCAGATCAGGGAGAAGGTTGTGAAGGTGTTTGTCTGCTCCAAGGGCCGCTTCCTGGGAGAACAGGAGTGAAAGTGATGGACACCTTGGTGGCACTCCAAGCTCCCCGCGCCGGAGTCTCCTTCAGCTCTATCAGGCAACATTGCCAAGTCTTCTGCCATCCCAGTCAAATACAGAACACCCGACACCCCTGCCCATGAGTTTGTGGAAAATGAAAGATAAAGGCAAAAATCAGGATCTCTGGCAATGGGAGGAGAGTGATCAAAGAAAGGGGAACCTACCCCAGGTATGTCACCTGTGGGAAATCCCAGACTCACAGCGTGGTTGGGGTAGGAAGGGACCTCTGGAAATTAGCTCATCCAAGTCTCTGCTCAAGCAGGTTGACCCAGAGCAGGTTACCTAGGATCACATTCAGAAAGGGTTTAGAACATCTCCAGGGAAGGAGATTCCACACTCTTCATGGGCAGCTGCTTCTCATGCACAGTAAAGAAATTTTCCCTCATATTCAGCTGAAACTTCCCATATAAATCCCTTATGAGAAGGAGGCAGGTGGAATTCACTGTGGTATGAGAATAAATCTCCATCACAGTTGTGTTCTCTGGAGTCAACTGGAAAGACATATAATGAATGTGTTCTTCTGAATCACAAGTGTATAATAGAATTCATTTTAGGGAATTATTCTTTATTAAAATTCATAGTATTGGAAAATCTCCAAAAGGAAACAACACAGAAATAAAGCAAGTGTTGCACTTCAGCATTCATGAGGTCTCTTTATTCCTTAATTGTTGACCTTACTTTGAGTAAACATGTCAGTGAAAAGTCATTCCCAAAAGAATCATAAAATGGCACTGAAACAATCGTTGTTACCAAATCCTAAAAATGCTCCTGCTCCAGAGCAGCTGCTTTCCTGGAGCTTAAAAATCTCTTGGGCATCCCTGTGGAACTGCAGAGCTGGGCAGGGCTGCAGAGCTGGGCAGGGGCTGCTGAGTGTCTTGGAGCAGCCTGGTGGTGCACTGAGCCGTGCAACTGACCACATTTTATTGCTAAAATACACTTTTCTTTGGAGTTACTCTCTCTAAAAATAGCCACGAAATATTTAATGCCATTCCAAGGTGGAACATTCAGGAGTTTGACTTTATTTCTTGTTGCTCAGAGGTACCACATGGGATTGCTATTCAGTGAAGAAACAAGAATTAAAAAGTATTGCCTGTTTGAAGGTGGCTGTGAGGCAGTGGAAGGCTGGCGCTGCCCTCCAAGGCCGCCAGCCAGTGGCAGCCACATGCATAATTCATAGGTTTCTCTACAGCAACAGTACATTTTATTTGTCGTCACTTTATCGCTCATTTAATGGCAGAGGCTTAATGTTCCAGTGGAAATTCATCACTACCCCAGTCACCCAGCAGGAGAGCCAGAGGCTTTGCAGACTCTACAGACCTGGCAGTGTGTGAAGGCAGAGGGACAGAGTGGTGTTCATTCCCGTTTTGAGTGGTGTTTATTCTCATTCTGAGCAGCAAAGATGGATTCAGTGATTTGCCCAAGGTACATCGAGCCTCACTTTAGAATCTAAATTGGATTAAGTCTTTTTATGGTAAAAATCTCATTTTCTAGGCCTTCAGTTGCAGCCAGAACCCTCAGCACGTTCACCCTCCCTGCCTCAGTGCGGGGATCAGTGTCGTGATGTGCCTCATTTTCACCCCAAAAAAAATAATAGCAGAGGAATTGATGGTGCCATTGTGTCCATGATGGGGAACACTGGGACCAAAATGGTGCCATGAAAATGAGAAAGGTGTTGGTATTCAAAGCAGGAATGCAGAGAGAGATTCTTTGCCTTGCTATATACCCCAGATTAAAACAAAACAAAACAAAACAAAACAAAACCCTCTTTCAGTTCCAAAATGTGCCAAGTTTCGATTGGCTCTTGACCCTACAAAATTTCTGGGCAGATGCTCCATCAGGGTCACAAAAGCTGCCAGGGAGGAGGAAACTAGTGCTATGACACTTACAAAATGACACATTTGCAGTGCTGGACCCAGCATTGTCACTGGTTCCCTGTAAAACAGAGATGATGTGTTTCCTTTTGACAGGAATCACCAATTCTATAGAATTTTGAGGTAAGAAACAAATCTAAGTTTGGCTTTGGTTTCCAGTGTTTGAGTTATATTAGGTCAGAGATGATCTTTAAGTTCCCTTCCAATATCAGCCATTCTCTGATTCTATAAACTCGTCATCTGGGTTTAATTTATACTGAAACTCTGCCATCTGCCTATAAACCCATAAATCTTTGTGGTTTTGTGTCAGACCTGGGCTGGTGTTTTGCTGCAGGTTTGTCTTAGGGACATGTGTCCTTTCCTGAGCGTTGATTCTTTGGAGAAGCATCAAGGAGTGATTTCCTGGGGTGTCTGGAGAACTGAATGAACAAGCCCCCACAGATCAATAAACCCTTTAAATTCAGCTGGTGGAGCCATGGTGATCTCAGTGCCAGCACACACACTGGCCCAACAGCCTCCTCAGAAACACTCTGGAATGGTCCTGAGCCAGCACAAGGACAAATGACACCCTATTTCTGCATGGGCCGTAATTATTTTCTTTGGTAGCTGCCAAGCTGTAGCTGTGCTTCAGTTTACTTGTGGGGTGCAGTATGTGAACATCCCACTCCCAGCTCTAGGCCAGAACTGACCACAGTCAGGTTTGCATCAGCCTGTGGAAATCAGAGTTTGCCCTGCAGTTCCTGCCTGGGGCTCAGTTCATCTTGCAGGGCACATGCAGGGCAGGCGACACTGGCACAGGCTGCCCAAGGTGTCGGTGTCTTCTCCCAGGGAACAAGGATGAGGGAAAACAGCCTCAAGTTGTGCCAGGGTTAGGCTGGGTGACAGGCAAAATTTCATTGCTGAAAGGGCTGTCCAGCCCTGGCACAGCTGCTCAGGGCAGTGGTGGAGTCACATCCCTGGAGGGATTTAACAGTCCTGTGGATGTGGCACTTGGGGACAGGGGGCAGTGGTGGCCTTGGCTGTGCTGGGGGAGCAGTTGGACTTGATGCCCTCAAAGGGCTTTTCCACCCTCTGTAATTCTATGATTTTGTGATTCCATGAGGCCTTAGTCTAACTGAGAGATACAAGGGAAGCATTTCAACAACAACTTAGTTGAGTTGAAAGCAAGAATTCAAGAGGTTTCCCCTTCATGTCTGAAGCTCACCAATAACAGTTGTTGCTTTCACATTATAGACAGAGGTTTTCAGAGGTCTGATGGAATTTAGGGGCCAAGCCTTTCATTCCCCTGGCAGCTGGGCTGTGGAGCTTATTGAACTCCTCCAAGTCCACGTGCAATTAGAGAAAGAACAGGTTGAAATAAAACCTGTCACATTTCTTTGAGGGAACACAGAATCCTAGAGTGGTTTGGGTAGAAAGAGACCTTAAAGCTCATCCATTCCCAGCCCCTGCCATGGGCAGAGACACCTTCCACTATCCCAGGTTGCTCCAGGCCCTGTCCAACCTGGCCTTGGACACTTCCAGGGATGGGGCAGCTTCTCTAGGTAACCTGAGCCAGGGCCTCTCCCTCTCAAAGGGAAGAATTTCTTCTCAATATGCCGTCTAAATCTCTCCTCTCTCAGTTTAAAACCACTGTCCCTTGTCCTGGCACTCTCTGCCATGTAAAAAGTCATTCTCCCTCTTTTTTATGAGCCCCCTTTTCATGAGAGCAATAAAAAATGACCTTATGATAAGGAACTATTTCTTCCAGACTTTAGATTTGCTCATCTCTGTCTCTGTATTGAGTCACTGTGACTAAGGATCTGTGTGTCTGAGAGATGCCTGGATCAACACTCTCCTTCCAGAGGAGCTGCTGGAGCCACGGGCAGCCCCAGCCTCTCCCACCCTGGGGGACGCTGAGCCCTGCAGGGTTTGATGCTGCTCCAGTTCCCCACAGAATCTTGCACGTGGGGCAGAACAGCCCCTGCCCTGGAACTGCCTGGACTGCAGCTCTTCAGGAAGGGCCTGGAGGGGAGCAAGTCAGACAGGGGGCCTCGGTGTGTCCCTGGACTGTAGGACAGTGCCACCACCAGCTCGAGGGAAGAGGTTCTACCCTTTGATCAGTGACTGATCACATCTGGAAGGCTTTGTCTAGCTGTGGGTCCTTCCATGCAGGTGATAATAAACTGGAACAAGTCCAGGTGGGACCACCAGCACAGCTGGGTGGTGAAAAGGGGGCTTCTGACCGGAAGAAAAGAAGGTAAAAGCAGTTTCTAATGAAGTCCTTCAATTTCTGAAAGCTAAGGCAGAAAACCAAATGGAGTCAGACCCATCTGAGGTGAAAAGACAAGAGGGTGGGTGGAAAAGTTGCAATATGGGAAAATTTGGTTGGAGAATAAAGGAAAAATTCTTCCTCACGGGGGTGAAGACTCAGTCCTTGGAAATATAAAAACTGGATACCCCCAGAACTCATTCTTCCGGCTGGAAGCTCTTTGCTTGCAAGGACATCACAGGTTCAACTGTAAAGACTTGGTTTTCATTTTAAATTTCTGTCCTGGACAATCCTGACTAGGAACTGCTCAGTCCAACCTTCTCAACCCGCAGAAAATCCATGTGCTGCCCCAAACCAGAGAGTTCATGTGCACATACGATATATTTTATTATTATTACTGTTCTTAAATTGCCCAAGTTCACAGCAGTGGTTAATGAACATGCCACTAGTTATTTTACCCTTCTCATTGGTGTTTCTGGGATAAAATATCCATGAACAAGAGACCAATTTAGACAAACATGTCAAGGAGTTTTGAAATTTATCAGCTGCCTCAATATTTACAAGTTCCCCATAGCAATATTTTTGTTTTGTTTGGTTGGTTTTGTTTTTTTTTGGTTTTGTTTCAGTTTGTTTTGATTTGTTTTTGTTTTGGGTTTTTGTTTCTGTTTTTATTTTGGTGTTTTTGTTTTATTTTTTTTTGTTTGTATCTTTTCTAAAATACTCTGGTTTCGAGTAATAAATCATGGTTAAATCGTGATTAAATCCCATGTGTCCATCTCGCAGTGAGTTGAACTCTTCCAACGCTCTGATCCAGGTTTAATTCTGGGAAGTGAATTATGGTACTGAGAATTTTTATATTTTTTTTTAAGGTAAGTGTGAAAGGTCTAACCCAAAGATCTTGTAACTGTTCATCCAATAGATAAACATTAATAAAGTTTGGAAAAAATGCAAAAAATGAAAAATAGAATTAACATTTAAAAAAATAAGAAAAAAAATGTGCCAATTTCATCTCATCAGCAGAGAGAAAGAAGGTCCAAAGAGACCTGACTTACTGAGTTCAGATGACAGGAGGGGCAAACGAAAATCTGAACTGACCTAGAACTCATCCCCAGTGTGTGGTGGCTGTGATGACCCCTCAGTACAACCCCCAAGCCCAGCTTGACTTGGTGACTGCAGACACAACCATACTGAAATGCGATGAAATGAGACACTGATCGTTTGCCCATTTGAAGATAAAAATGGACAGATGAAAAATTCTTTGTTTCCTGCGACCCTGAAGTGAAGGACAGAAATTTCTTGGAGACCCAGGCCTAGCCCGAAGCCCATGAAATTCTCCCAGAAATGTGATGCAGAATGTCAGAACAAATCTCAGTGATCCTTCCCACGCTTAATATTTTCTAACTCTCCTGTAATGAGGACGAAACCCCACATGAATGAACATATTAATTAGAACAGAGAGAAGGGATTAAACACTCTTTCCATACTTTGCCCTTGAGTCCCATCAGCAAAACCTCTCAGCAGTGAGATTGGACTCTGCAAGGGCCCCCAGAGGGAGGAACCCTCAGGGCAGTGTTCCTGCTGTGATGTTTTGGAAACATGCCCTATTCTGCATGGCTGGGGCTCGGTCTGGGCTGTGGTGAGGAAGCTGAGCCTTCAGACACCACAAACAGCCACTAAAATCAGTGGTAAGGGGGTCTGTTGAGCCCTGGCTTTGGTTGTGTGGGGATGGGAGTGTGGCTACAGTTGGGTGATGCCCTCGGTGCTGTGGGTCAGGAGCTGAATCTGGGGTGGGCAGAGCTGCCACTGTCCCTGAAGGTGTTCAAAAAATGTGTGGATGTGGCCTTTGGGGACAAGGTTAAGCGGTGACCATATTGGTGGTGCTGGTTGATGGTTGGACTTGATGATCTCAGAGGTCTTTTCCAAACTTAATGTTCCGATGTTTCTATGACTCCGGCAGCTACATCCTGGCACAACTTGGGGTTGTCAGCATCTGGAAGGGCATCAGATTGTCTATACTGACCTCTCTTTTTGGTGTTAGATCTAATAAACAGCATTTTAAATTATGTTTTGCAGGGCCTGGGAACCTTCTGGCACTGGGGTCACCACAGATCAGCAGCTCCTGGGGCACAGCTTTCCCTGTCGGGTGGGAGGATGCAGCAGCTCAGTTGTTTCACCATGGCTGGGTGAGGATGATATCAGAGGACTCCCACCTTCCCAACTCCGTGGGCTCTTGCTGCCCCATGTCCTGCCTCCTCACACAGGAATGCTCCATGGGACTGGACACCCCTCCAGGCAACTTCTCTCCCCGTCCTGGGTCTGGGATGGGAGGTGTCATCACACCCAGAGAGGGGGACAGTCCCCCGAGGATCCCTGTGCTGCTCGGGGGCTGCCCGAGGGTCCCGCTGGCTGGGGCTGTGCCCTGGGCAGTGTTCAGGAAAGGAATAACACATGGCAGGCACAGGAGGCTCATTTCTCTGCCAAGCACCATCAATCTGACGCTCCAGCGCTCCCTGAACCAGGAGAACTCTTTTGGGGAGAATATTCTTTAACGCATTTGTTTTTCTTATGGATTTCTCTCACCACTCCGTGAAGCCCCTGCAGACTTTTGCCTTTTGCAGTTCGCTCTGACAAAATGTTCCAAAGCTTAATCTTGTTGAGGGAAAAACGGTTCCTGTAATTGGTTTTAAATTTGCCACCTGCTATTTTATTTAACGCAGCTTAGTTCTTGCATTAAAGAACAGCGAGCTATTACACCTGAGTGTCCTCTTCCAGCCACTCAGGATTCCACAGAGCCCTTCCCCATTCTCCAGCGATCCCTCTTCCAGGCTGGAGAGTCCGGGTTCACCCACGTCTTCCTTGGATGGAAATTATTTTACTCTTGTTGATTGTTTTTGTTGCCTCTTCCTGGCCTTGCCTAGTTCCCACGAGGTAAATGGAAGGCGAGAGTATCTCCTTCGTCGAGGTTGTCAAATAAAGACCTCTGTGGTTAAAGGGAAGAGAAATTAACTGTGAGAGACACAAAACAAACATGGTAGTTAATGGGAACAATAGCAAAGCCTAAAACTCTTCAGCCCTTAACTGATGGGCCGTTAGGAAAGACCAAAACTCTTCAGTCACTGCTGGATTGACCATTAAACTCCAGCTCAGCTTTGGAGAGGGTCAGGCTGATACAAAGAAGGACGTGATGGAGGTGAGGATTCAGGATGCCTGAGGGGCCCGTGAGACCTCCAACACCACTGCCAACCCACCGCTGACCCAGCGACCGCGTCACCGCACAGAGCAGCCACCGGCTCACTCCGACGCGTTGCTTTGGGCACATTTACCTGAGCAAACACACCATTTCAGAACTGGGATAAACCACCGAGGATGCTTTAAATCCTACTCCTTAACATGTTATTCACGAAATATTTCTTTTAGTATTCCCTTCTCAGACATAATCCCTGGGTCCTCACCCAAAGACACTTCTGATGCTGTTTTCCAGTGGCCCTCCAGTGGCTCACAGTCATGCAGAGAAACAAGCAGGAACCGCTTTTGGGATATGCCAGGAACTTTTCTAGACTGGTTGTTACCCCACGTGCTCTCTCTGTCCATTGACATCCGCTGGACTGAACCAGCAGTTAATTTTTCTCTAAAGCATCTGCCGAAACATTAGTCAGTTGAATTCTAAAAATCCCGAATCTGGAGAATTCAGGATGTTCCTAATATCCTAATTTCTTCATGTGGTTAAACATCACCCCTGCGGAACATTCACCTGCTGACATGGGCTCCGAAGCAAACTGCTTTTGGACTGCCAGCTCGGCACCATCTCCTCAGGTTGGGTGGAAAGCAAAACTCCCTGTAGTGGTTTTGAGTCCAGGCCTTCCTTGGTAACGAGGTTGTAACCAAGGAACCAAGGCCATGTTCCCAGTATTC
>JAYRBT010000316.1:0-15692 GCA_036023395.1 Myiotriccus ornatus | reverse complement strand
GGGTTTTGTCCGGAAATCTACTTGGACAAAACCATTCACAGCCCCAGGGATGGGCTGGTGGGCAAAACCACGACATTAACACAAGATATTACCTTAAAGTAGTGCAAATAAAATCTTTATAACAAGAGATATTTCTGATTACCTCTGGGTTTGTCTGCTGATGTAAGGGCATAGGACTCAAGGGTAATAGCTAAAATTTCAGTTAAAGGAGTGATACATGGAGATTTTGGCTGCCCCATTTTACATAAACCTTGACAGCCTTTTCATAAGTCTGCATTTTGCTAGAAGACCACAGATTTTTGATAAAGCCCTGTTTTTTGTCTACTAAAAGTCCACAGGTGGTGTTCATAAAATTATTTACCCAGTAATTCCCTTTTTTATTTTTTTTTTTGTTCATTAAATATCTCATTGTATTCAATATTTAGGGGTATCAGAGTCCAGTTCTAGTTTTTTTTTAATTTTTGCTTTCCTTATTTTTTTTCTCTCAGAAGTTTTCAACCTTATCTGATTTTAAAATTAGTGTGTTTATTTGGGAAAGAAATAGAAATTAACCAGAAAACATGTATTGCTCCTTGTCCATCACATCTGCCCCTTCAGGGCAGATCTTAGTGGATAAGACGGTACTAGACACAGAAAAGCACTCCAGCCAAAATTTTAGAGCTGAAGTCACTAACAAAGTGATGTTGTAGATATTTTATCCCTGCACAACTGGAGTTGGAGTTCAGGTGTTTAGAAAGTAATTAGCCAGGAAAAGTCTCAGGTCTCTTATGCTTTGCAAGATTATGTTTCTTTAAGTGAACACATACCTGGATTCCCTACAACAAAAAGTGAAAAATATATCAGAAAACACAACTTAGCAGCAACTTAGCAGTTCTTCTGAAATCCTCACATACTACTAACTCCAGTCCTGTGGGATACCAGAGGGACCTTGCATCTTCCTTTGATCTTGTTCTTCACAGGTTGTGATACACATCAGTATTTTAAAGCTCTGCCTAATGCGTTTTCTTGAAGGGCAGATGAAGAAAGGAAGAGCCTTATTTATGTTCAGAGTGACCACCAGTTGCTTGGTGAGCAGTGTTGTTCTACAAATTATGCTAAGACTCCCATTAGATGGAAATTATTTTTATTGAACAGAAGCTGAAATGCCGTATGGGTTACAGAAGGAAGGTTAATCAAGTACAGTGACATCCCAAGTTTTTCTTAACATTCTTAAGGTGTAAGGAAACAAAATGTTTCCTCAATATGATACTGTGAGCAGCCACTCTCATAGTAGACTCTTATTCCCAGGAACAAAGCTCCACAATATGGAAGATCTCAGGACACCAAATCTGTTTACAAGATATGACAATTTGTTGTATGGGACTTGGTCTGCTACAAGCACTACAGTTCATTTGTCCAAAATCAAATGCACAATTACTTCAATTATTTTGAATCACTAGTGACATCTGTATGGATCCCTTCTTTTTGGTCTTGCTAATATCATGAAAGTTTTGTTTGCTGAGCATTTCATCAAGCAGCTGCTAAAGATAGTGGTGGCTCTCTCCTCAGTTATTGCCAGACTTCTGGAAAGTCAGGGTGATGGGCTGCTGCTCCCTGGAAAAAGAGAGAGAAGGAGGAGGGGAGAGAGAAGAAAGGAAGGAGAGAGGGAGGGAATGAAGACCTAGGATAGAGAATGAGAGCTCCTCATAATGGCTGGACCTTTCCTTCAGAAGGGATTGCTATATTTCTTCTCTCCTTCCCTCCTTTTCCCTCCCCTCCCTTCTTCTCCCTATTCTGACCTCTATTTCACCTGCAGCTTTGCTTCATCTTTCTGTGTTCCCTGTGACCTTTCCCATCATGATGACATGATATGGATCAACCCTACTCATTATGTTGTTTGCTGTGCCCCTTATCACACTTCTCAGTGGCATTTGATGTAATCCAAAAGCCTGTGCGAGTAGACAGTACCTTGTGCTTTCTTTGATTTGTCATGACTGTTCCATATAGCTCAAACAGTAAAGAGTGAAGAAGATTTATCAGACTGGGTTTTCCTAAGCTCTAGGTGTCTTTATTTTGGTCTTCTTGAAAATCTCTGGCAACACTAGAAGTTTCTGAAGCCGGACAAATGAAGACAATATTTAAAAACTTCCTGGATCAATTATTTTGGACAGTTCCACTTTAAAAGGAACGGACTTGGCATAATCATAACATTCAAAAGTGTGCTGAAGGAGAAAGGAAGAAGTTTAAACTTATCTAAATGCTTGTTCATTGCAAGCTAGCTCTGCCTCCTCTTCTGAAGTTTTTTTAATTAAAATCAGAATCCTATTGTAAATTTTATTTCTCTGCCTGAAAATTTATGTTGTGAAATTGAAAAATCACATCATTTTTTTTTCTCAAATGCTGAGTGTTTTGTTTCCATCCAAAGAACCCTTTGTGATTTATATGTCTAAAATTATTACATTTTTGACTCATTATCATTCTTGTAGGATCATTTGTAAATTTGGCTTTTTGTCCCTGGATTTCTTTCCTTGTTTCTGACTTCTATGGGAAACTGATAAAATCACGTTGTGAATTACAGCACTGAACAGCAGTATCATATGCAATGACACAGTACACAAAAAGCCATCAAACTCTTCAGTTCAGTTATTTATACTTTGTCATATTACCCAAGGTGATGAAACTAGCTTAGAAAATCATGGAGTTTGCTGTGTTTGAGAAATAAAAGAAATTACTAAAAATCCCACCTCTTGAAAGTGAATCTGAGCTTTTTTCTTTTTTTTCCTGCTGCTGCACTCCACCTCTGTGAAAAAATGTTCAAAAATGACTGACTCCATATCCATGGATTATTTTCCCATTTATCCCTCGCTGATGTCTGTGAAATTTAATTTTTCAGACTGTTTTGTCATAATTAGTATATCTTAATTTAGGACACTAAGCTACCCATAAGAGGCTGTGGAGCCCCTGTGGCCCGACATTCAGGTGGCCAGAAGATGCTGTAGATGCTGCCATGAGTCTGAGGCTGGGCTTCTCGTGCTGTTCTGTTTTTGAACCTTATGGATATTTACAAACTTGAGATCACAAAGTCCAAGTATCATTCAGCTATTTAGCCTCTTCATTATTAACCTGGGAGATCGGACAGAGTCCCATCTTAGCATGCTTGCAGATGATAGCAAACTGGAGGGAGGACATATATGGTGGAGCTCAGGACTGCTACCCAGATATAATACCATTCTGAAGAACTGGGTTGACATGAGCTTCTTCAAACTTACTAAAGGCAAACACCAAGTCTTGAATGTGGGCTGGAATCCCATACAGCAATACAATACAGTACAGTACCAACTATCTAGAAAGCAGCTTTGAAAAAAGTGCTTATGTTGCCCTGGCAGACAAGCTGAACACAATTAGAGGTATGTTTTGGCAGGTTTGAAGGCCACCTGCATTCTGCACTGTATTAACAAAATTCTGCTACATAAGTGACAGGACTTGATCTTTTTTTTTTTTTTATCCTATTTCACACTTGAGGGATTGCATCTGGAGGAGGGTCTTGTTGTCTGCTCCCCACTAAAAGATAATTGATATACCAGTGCAAGTTCAGTGGAGGGCTATTGAAATCTCTAGGGGGCTGAAACACAAAACATGAGAAGCTAAGGCAGTCAGGTTTCTTCTGCCTCAGCACAAAAACACTAAGGGAAGACTAGATTTTACTTCATTACATACCTGACGTCAGAAAAGACAAGCTCAGACTCTTATTGGAGGTACATGGACAAGAAAAGAGACAACTTGTATCAAGGGAAATTCCAGCTGGGTATGAGGAATAATATTGTCACAAGCAGGCAGTCACACTCTGAAACAGGTTGGGCAGAGAGGTTATGTAGTCTTCTACCTTGGAAACTATCAAAATTGTCCTGGGCAAGGCATTGGGAAATCTTCTGTAATTCTAGAAAAGCAGGGACCAGCTATCTCCAGAGATCCTTGCCAACCTGTTGTTCAAGGATTCTGTAATCCAGAACCAAGGCTGAACTATGGCAATGGCCTTCCAAATTAACTTAAAAATAAGCCTTAACTAAACCTATGTCAACTTGCTTTCAATGTGGACAGTGTCTTCTGTAAAGCAATTAAGTACATTTATGTTCTTACAGTTTTCTCAGCTTCTTACAGTAGGTCTTTCTCATCTTTATTTTATCTTTTCCGAATTAGTTCATCTTCTCCAACCCCTTCATGACAGGGGAACAAAGACAGCTCAGGACATCCAAGTGACTTGTAAATCTGTTTATGTATCTCCATCACATATTAAATACACACTCCTTGCTACATGTTTAATAAGCTAACAATGTAGGAATCCATGATGACACTACCTAGTAAAAGCAATGGTAAGGTTGTTCTTTTAATTATTGCTTCACCTTTTCATGTCTGAATGGTTGTGTGAGCAATTACAAATTCTCATACAACAGTCTGGTTGCTTGTGAAAGTGTTGAGTGACTTTTCAGCTCTTTGATCAGCTCTTCAGCTGCACGGTCATTTCATTTCTGCTGTGTTCAAAAGATACTCCTCAATTTTTTCAGTTTTCAGTTGTCATATTGCTTTTAAATTCCTTCCCTCAGGATTCTTAATTAGTCTACTACCACAAGATAAACAGTTAAGGGAATTACATGTAGTGACCAGCAGCTAGATGATATAAAATTACACCTTTCTGATCCTTGTGGTTTATATTCAGTCATCTCCATTAGAGGACATTTTAAGAACTATGGTGACATCTGACACTCTTTATGACTTCAAAATAAACATTAAAGCTATTTTGTGCAGAGATGAGGAGCTGTGGTGTTCACCAGAAGCAGGTGAGGAACAATTTCTGAACAAGATTGAGCAAACATTATTCTTCCTGTTACTTTTCCAACTGAAGAATTGCAAGTTTATAGTCCAAGTGTTAACTACTACTACGATGAGTTTTTCAATGGATGTTTAATCCATAGATCAATGCGTAATTGTGTGTGTTGAATTGTGCCTCCTCAGAGTTCTTATCTTTGAGGGACCTTTTTACTCCCATGGGTCATACCCACACTTAAAGATGCCTGTAATAATTTTTTTTTAGAAGAAAACAAAAATCTCTTCTGTTCTTGATGTACAGAAGGCTATGACTCCCAGTGAAAAGAAGAAAATCACTGTCATGAAAATAGATACATTTAATCATCTATTTTTTTTGTACATTTGCAAATACACAGTTCTTGTACCGTTGGAAGAGTGGTCTGCAAAGGAAAAATTAATGTCAACACCTATTAACAAGTTATATTATTTTTTTAGTGGCTTACTACCTTTGCCTTTTCAACTTGACAGGCCTTTATTATCTATTCATGTAATGGATTTATCTTTTACATTACATAAGTAATAGAGCATCTACAAAGTCATAGTACCTTGATATTTAGCCTTAAGAGATGACTGTTTCTTTGGAGTGAAGAGAAATTAAACTGCTTATAATTCATATCCTGTCCTCCTCACCATATCTTTTAAGTTGAAGTACCTGCTCACTGGACAAGATCATGGAAAATTTCTCAATAACCTTAGCTCAATAGCCCTGGGAGACTCTTTTCTCTTTGATTCAGTTTGTTGTTATTTTGCCTGACAGAGGTACAGTGCAGACCCAGCTGCAGGAGTGAACCACTTCTGAAACCAAATACTGCCTCCATTATATTGCAGACAGTCAATGTTTAAACATACTTTTTTGTTAGGTGGTGAACAGCTGAGGTAAAGAGCAAAGCCAGGTGCAGAAATGTCAAGGCTGTAGAAAGGTATTTACTTCTCCTAGACTGCCTGAAAACTATCCTGTGTTCAAGCTGAAGCAATGCCAATAATTTCTCAAAATGTTTAGAGTTGCATAATATAACTGCAATCCCAGCTTTTTGATTTCAAAATATCTTCTCAAGTGATATCTCCACAGTCTGTGCTGCAGGCATAAACCATTTAATCTGATTGTCAGCACTAAGCTGTTCTCATTTGTTAGGAATTCAAGACGAGGGTGATTTCAGATGGCAGTTTGCATGATTTGCAGTTATTTGGTTGCTGTCTTGGACATCGTGGTAAAATTCCTGTAGGGGCACTTAAAGCAAACAAGGATTTCCTAATATTTCCTAAGCAAGTTAGAACTCATATGTTTTTATAGGGATGAGACAAATAAGAGGTCATTAATTTTGCAGTTTTAATGAACAAGGCACAAGTGATTCGTCCTAATTCATCCTTTGCTACGAAACATTCCTGATACTTGGTAGTAAATCCAGTATCACTGGGCAGAGCCCTGACCCCTCTTTAACCCCTGTTATAGTAATAAATAAAGCATATATTATAGCTGTAAACTGGCCACAAGGGATTGGGGAAGAATTGAGGATCTCAGCAGCATAGATGTGATGTGGCTATTAAATTAATTACTCATGATTTTTTTTTCAAGGTTTTTGCTCAACATAGTTTACAGATTTAATGTGGATTAACATAGACCCTTTCTAAGAATTTAAAGATCACTCAGCTTATTAACTCCTGAGAGAGTTCCAGAGAAAACATGTCAAACACACCTGGCTTCATTCAGTGCAAGGTTTCTCATCAGAATAGCTATTCCTAGAGATACCGTTTTCTGCAGACTCCATTCAGTCACCTGACTCATCAGTTAATTTTCACTATGTGGCATGAATACCTCATCTGTGAGTGGCCCGACAACAATCATTGCTTCTGATTTAGTCTGTTCTTTGGTTTGATTTTTATTATGTGTATCTATTTACCATTGTTTTAAGTTCTTACTAGAGATTCTTTTACTTAAAAAAAAAATTTAAGTAATTAAGTTAATAGGAATTCTGTTCTTTATAAGTCTTAAAGTCCTTTGCTTTGATATTTTGTCTGGTGCTGTTCTCTTGCTTGTGGTGAGCTGGGAGTTGGTTTTTTCACCCAGGCAACTAGTGGTAGGACAAAGGCAAATAGCCTCAGTTTGCCCCAAAGGAGGCTCATGTTGTGTATGAGGAAAAATTTCTTTTCAAAGAAGTGATTAAGCATTGGAACAGGCTCCCTAGTGAAGTGATCAAAAACTGAGTAGACATGGCACTTTATGATATAGTTTATCTGTCATGGGGTATTAGTTCAGATGTTGGACTTCATGATCTTGGAGTCCTTTTCCAACCTTAATGATTCTATAATTCTATGCTTACAGTTATTGCTATGTACTAATGGTTAATGATTGATGGTGAGCATTCCAAATACACATAGTATTTCTGCAGAAATTCCCTAGGATGCATAATTAAACCTAAACCTCAGAGTATCATCAAAGTAATAAAATACCTTAAAGCAACTGCATGTTTCTCAAATATCATCTGAGGATACAACATGACATAGAAATTTACATTAATAAAGATGGAGAATAATATCAACTTTTACTGTAGTACCTTTCTTCTGGGCGAATGTTTTTCCTTTTTTGATCAAGGTCATGATTAACATGTTTCTGTATTTCTTCATACAAACTGGTTTGCTCCCTATGGATTGAAGTTAGGCTTCCTTTGGAATAGTGCAAAGGCATCTACTAACTGCATGGGGAATTGAAAGCTCCCTCTGAAAGCAGTCTTCTTCATTCAAGCTCTTTCACAAATGTTGAATGACTACCCTCCTGGACCATTCACTTCTTAAAATTCTGATGTGTGGGTGGATAACCCTCATAATTGAATCTTCAGGGAATTTTTCTGCAGGAGAATGGAGAAGTGATCCATCACAAACGGACAATGATACTCAGTACATGGGGTCATATGAATGACCATGCACAAAATAACACAAACCTAACACTGTCCTATCACTGTACTCATCTTTGCATGAGAAATGAAAGGCTAATAGGAATACAGGACAAATGCTTTCCAAGCTAACTGCAATTAAGGAAGCAAATCAGTCTTGCAATACTTGTGACTAATTTACAGTGAAGATAGTAATGCAGTCAAGTTAACAGAAGAGCGGGTGCTGTAATGGGGACAACCTTCTCATCTCCAGGTAAAATCAGTTTGGTCTACAGTGCCTTCTTACTGTAAAGTTAAAGTGTGAATAATGTGTGGAATAATGTGTAAGTGTCCTGTCTTTCCTTGAATAAAGTATCAAACAGGAGTATTAGCCTTCTTCTCCTAACAGCAGTCCCTCTAAGAAGACAAAACATTCCTAAGCCTAGAAGCATAAAAGAATGCAGTACTGCAAAGCTAAGGAAATGTGGCTTTTTGCTCCAATGTTGATCAAAAGCTCAAATGTGGCCATGCTGTAGTAAAAGCACAGATGAGTGCATTATTTTCTGAGTTACCTATTTCTTCAAGAATGAGAATTACTAAGATATTTCAGTCATCTCTCTTACCCATCTTCTAAAATAGAGACTTCAGGACAGGTTGTGTCTCAGTTCCCAGTCTTTAAATTGGAATAAAGTATTCTTATTGGATATTTGTAATTATAAAGATGTCACTCAAGTTCGTAAATATTTAATTCAAAAGCAGCCATGCTGTCAGATATTTGTGGCTTTCAGCAGTCACAAGTCATAGAGGTACAAAAAGGGGAAAAAATTAGGCTTCAAAGTGACCAAACTGCAATTCTGTTAGGCTTTCATTATCTCCATAAGAGTTGGTTACAACAGAGCTTGCTGTCATATTCATAAGTGTAGTGATCTGTCTTCAGATTAGATATACATCCTGTCTTAATGAAGGAGTAAGACTTTGCAGTACATTTGTGCATTAGTTTCATGTTTTTATAAACTGAATCAAATGGATACTTACAGTGTCATAAATGTTTGGTAAAACCAGGCTATGTTTTTAAGATATTTACAAAGTTGATATTTAACAATGCTATGGCTGCTAACCTCTGAAAATGGATGTCTTAATGCTAACCGTAAATGAAAATACCTGGGTGGTGAAGCATCCAGTCTAGGGATACATTTGATGTCTGAGGGTTAACGGGATCTATATAAGGTTGGCTTTCAGAAAGGGTTATTTCCATAGGATGA
Organism: Myiotriccus ornatus; assembly: GCA_036023395.1. Taxonomy (NCBI): domain Eukaryota; kingdom Metazoa; phylum Chordata; class Aves; order Passeriformes; family Tyrannidae; genus Myiotriccus; species Myiotriccus ornatus. The sequence goes on along the minus strand of JAYRBT010000316.1, from coordinate 6,721 downwards.
GGTGACAAAGCTTTTATTCTTTTTGTTCTTGCCTTGCTGGAGAGGTTATGAATATGGTAACAGTTGATAGAGTTTTCCTTTGCTGGTGTGATTGCCTAAGGCTTTGGATAGTCTACAGCATATAACTGAGCAGTAGAAATAGAAAAACCTAATACACATTTATAACATTCATGTCAGTGTTTAGAACAATCTTAAGTAAAGCAAAAGCAGTAAGGTGATACACCTTTATTTAAGAGTCATCTGTGTGAAACATGCTTGGCAAGTTTGTGCAGCACTCAAAATGTAGACTCTAAGTATGTATATGAATATACATATGTATTATATATGAATATATGTATTATATATATGTATATGTATATCAATATCAATATGCATATGTGCACACATGCGTACACATGTACAGATATTCCTAATAGGTAGGTACAAGTACAATATTGAATGCAACCTTTTTTTTTCAGTTCCTTAAAGCTCAGAACTATATAGAAGAAGTAGAGCAGGGATCACAACAAAGCTGCAGAAGAGAGCCTTTTTAGAAGAAAGGACTAAAACACTGAGGTTTCTGTAAGACCAGTTGCCCTAGTTTTGGCCAAGGACGGAACTAATTTTCTCACAGTTGCCATGGGTGGTGGGGTGGGGAAGAGTGGAGCTTGGAGCTGTGTGGATGCAGCTAGGTTTTTATTTTATATGACCCAATCATCTTTGGCGGGGGGGAGCTCAGAAGTAAGGGATTCCCAGTTCCACAAAGAAAGGGTGTGTGGCTGCACACGTAGAAGAAAAAGGCACCACATGGAAGGTTATCACCATTTTGTCTTTGTCTTGGCAGCCATGTGGAGCTGGGTAGGGTTAGGCTGGTTGGTCAGTTGCTGAGTTGGGTTGGTGAGCACTTTCTTGTATGCAAAACACCCTATGTCTTTTGTATACTTATGTTATTAATATTGTTGCTGTTAGTGTTCATTTTCTTATCTCGTTGTTTTCAAGTAAATTGTTCTTATTTCAACTCAGAATCTCAGCATTTTTTCTCCCTCACATTGGAGTGGGCAGAAAGGAAGGGAGTGGCTGAGTGGGGCTTAATTTCTAGCTGGGTTTAAACCGGAATACCAATATAAAAATTATTCTTCAAATGTATTTTTTAAATAGTTCACTTTTACTGTCTATTTTAAGTGTCCATCAGGGTGCAATGTATGCTGAACCAGGCAGGACTGGCTGACCTATGGGGGTATTTTTCTCTGAACGAAAGAATCTAAGGCCCCAATTACTGCAGAAACTGCTGTGCATTGTCCCATGAAAACAGGATAGAAATAACTTAAAGCTGAGAAACTTTCTTTTTTTTTTCTTTTTTCTTTTTTTTTTTCAGTAATTAACAAATGTTTGACCAAACTATAGCTACAAATGTGCAGCTGTCGACCTCTAGCAGCTCTTAGCAGTTTTTGGGAAGGCTGACCATTAGTAAGCCATTTGATCCACAGTTAGATGGCCTGGATATGGAGGCATGAAGGTTTGTTTTTACTGGTGATGTTCAGGAGCGAAAAGGTGTTTGATTAGCTGCATGTTTCTAGAAAAAGTTGTAGCAAAATCAGAATAAAAAGCTATTTTATTTTATTCATGTTATAGAGGAGTTAAACAGTGGAAGTAATTCTCTTTATTTGCTAAAGCTATAAAGCAGTATGGTACCATTAAGTACACACTGCAGCAAATAAAGCTAATTGCTGGAAAATCTGGCAACTGTTTAAAATCTGTAACTGCTGTTTCAGAAGAGCAAGGAAGGCACTGACAAACACCACAGTCAGCATCACGTTTTTGGAGAAAAGACTTTTATATAGCAAGGCGAATTGGAAAGCTCTAATTGAGGGAGATTTAAATTACATCGACCTGATTTAACAGGGTGGAAGTACAACTCAAACAGAGTGCTGAAGGAAAGGAAGTAATTGTAAATAAGCACAAGTAGCCTAGAATAGCAATTGGGACTGAATGGACTAAACGTGAACTTTAACTTTTATTATATGCATATATATGTACACTTTATAATATATATATTATATATATACTTTAACTATTCAAAAAATACAATATTTCCTTGTGTGTGATCTTAATTTAAGAAAACATATTGACTCACTGAAACAGCTTCAGCAATAATCAATGATAATCAAATGGGTTTTTGTGAAACATATCTCTCCATTCCGTTTTGATACAGTTATGGAGTAACTCTGCTTTGTAATGACATGCTACCATTAGCAGTGAGGTAGAGAAACACATTTAGGAAGTGGAATGTCTTTGGTAAGGAAATTAAATTTAATCTGAACAAACGGTCTATGCAAAATCAAAAGGAGAAACAGTACTTCCTCTCAGGAAAAATGGAGTCTCAGAAGGTAGTTTGCTAATAAATGAGGTAAGGGAAATGGAGGCCAGGACTCACTAAATGTTTGAAATCAGAAATTAACAACAAAGCAAGCTGTCCAGAGAGAAAACAGCTACTGGTTAGGATGTGTTGAGTCCCATTCACTGAATCTTCGTATTACTTTTAGACAGATAATTTCAATGTTATTTCTGCAAATTGCAACCTGGTACTAAAATTGTCAGTAAATAATTTCTCTACTCGCTCTTCATCCAGATTTCATATCAGATGGTCAACAGCTGTTTCAGAAAATTAGTAGAATAATAGCCTCACTGTATTACAGGTTTGTCATGTGAAAAGGGGGAGATTTCCTTGACTCTTGATGTGGGGAGATTTCCTTGACTCTTACGGATTTATTTGTTTGTCAGTGCCTCAGGAAAGCTGAAACCCTCCTACCTAATCAGTCTATCAGCATCCCTCCCCTTCACTGAACAAACCCATTGGATCAGAGGGTGATCTGACTGCCCTTCTCAGGGGTGCTAAGCCAACAGTGTAAGGGAGACACCTCAGCTGGTCTTCCCACTTTGTTTGAATGTGTTATATGCTTCTGGCAACTGCCAGCACCTGTAAAGCTGGCGCTTTTTTAAAAAAAATTCTAACAATTTATGTATAAAAATTATGACAGGTTAATAAGGTTCAAAGATTGCTGGTAATAGTATCTGACTGCAAAAATCTATTTAAAGCAATATACTATGTCCTAAAGCAAGCTCTAATCCTAATAGCAGTATTCAGTCCATGCAGAGAATAGTTCCTACCCAACAGGTGTCCCTGCAGGGGGAGAAGACAGGTTCAGGCTGTTGACTGATAACAGAAGTTTTGGTGGAGTCTTCCCTGATTTCTCCCCCTTCTCAACTTGCTTTTATACTATTTCTTTATGTTAAGGTGGGGCTTGAATGACTTTAGTCATTAATACCTTTGTTTCTGCTTGGTGTAAAATTCAGTCAAAAGAATATGGGGCACATGCTCAGTGGGGGCTGTACCTTGGAGGCAGGTAACTTTGGGATGGAGGTGTGCATTAGTATTACTATTAGGCTTCAGTGAGCCAAGTTCATCAGAGGAGAAAGTTTTCATCATAGGTGTTGGCTTGGCAGTAGAACATCTTAATTTATTGACAGGTGCAATGTGGTTTTATGAACTACAAAAAAGGACCACTATGTTCGTCTCCTTGCAGGGATTTCTATGGAGGGAGTCTGCGGCATCTCCACTCCGCCCTCTGTTTCATCTTCCATAGCAGGTGCTCATTACTGTATGGGAGTCCTCATGGAACATGTCGACCATGTTCCATCCAGGGAGTAGCTGCAATTTACCCTATAATTCTTAGTCTCCTCTAATTTTTACCCTTAATCATCTTCCCATGATGTGTGATGTCTTTGAAACACAATGTTGATGTCATTGCAGACATTTATGTCTTTAAAAAGGCAAAAGGAAGGAAACTTCACAAAAGCTTGCTTCTGTTTTTCAGGTAGTCCTGAAAGTCTGTACAGCTGAATCCTAAAAATTAAGAAGAAACCCCAAGGATTCCAATAGGGAGAAATTTCCAATATATCCAATAAGTGCAATATGACAGACAATGTAGAGGTTTTTTCATTATACTAACTGGCTACCCAAAATCACTGGGACTAAATGTTTCCATTTTTCATGTTACATTGATGTAGTATTTAATCATAGGATTATCAGGTAAGTTTTTTTCATTTTGTTTTTTCTGCTGGTTTGCATTGGTTTTGCTGATTTAAATCACCAGGATATTGTAGAAAGACACAGCTCATTTAAAATAAACAAGAATATTCTGTCAGTTGTTACGAATGTTACTGGAAATATTGTAGAGTAGCGTTGTAATTTCATGGTTTATGATGTAGCCGGTACAATAGACACCTTGAAATTAGAAGTTGGTTTCTCTCTGTTTATAATTATTTATAAGCACTGAGACATGTGTGTTTGCCTTGGAAGTCTTATAAGGCCAGCCTTTTTATAGCAGTTGCTGTCATGATTCTTTCTCATTCTATAGGCTTGAAACTTTGTAGCATTAGGTTGGCTGACACTAGCCAGGTAGTATGGATGTGATCAAGTCATGGCCAGGGTGATGATAGGTGTAGTAACACCTGTATAACTCTGGTCCTTTAACCAAATTGAAACTTTTTCATAACTCAGCAGTGCACACAGTTTCTTTCTTTCCCAGTGCAAGATGAGTGACAGTGTTCAGAAGTTGTTGTGTAATATATTCAGATTTAAAGGCAAATGAGAAAGAATAAAAGATGTATAATAAAAGAGAAAACAACATTTAAAGCCTTGCACAATGTATGCTTTTTTGTAGTGCCTTTTCTTAATACCACTTGTTGTAATAGCTGGACTAGGATCCCTAGTGGATCCTCACAGCTTCTGATATATGGCTAGCACTTAGGATAGCACAATGCAATACCACAAAAATTATGCAGGAAAATAATTCTTGAGAAAAATATTTTCTGTACTGGACAATAACACTGCTTGGGGAGGATTTACAGAATGACTGTGATCATTTGTTTAGCTATGAAGAATGGCTGTATGATCTCTCAGCATGCTTAATACCGTGGGCTGTGTTCCTGGAGTGTAGACTGTGGCTAAAACTAAAACACCAAAAGCTTGTTTCAGGATATTGAGCGAATAGGGAAACCATCACAACAAGGCCATGTTGAAATAGCTACTTCAAAAAAAAAAAAAGGCAAATACATTGGCAGTTCTTATTCTTCTCTAAAACTTGCTTTATTTCAGTATTGGTCCCTCTTCAGTTCCACACAGATAGGTAAATAATTTTTTTTTTTTTGAAGTGTCTTTCAGGTTCCCAAGGAAACAGGAAAAGAAGTATTTTATTAACATTGGGACCTTTCTTCAAACTTTCCCAGGGTTTATTCTCTACATGCCCAGTTTAAAAAAAGGGAAACACAAAAAATAGAGAAGAAAGAAAACCTGAAGTTCTTCTATGGAAAAAAAAAAAAAAAAGAGAAAAATTGACAGTAGAGGCTTCTTATATCTCTGTTTTCGGAAGGTAGTCATCTCAGTTGTGATTTCTGATTCTCCTAAATTTCTTTCCTATTGTTCTTAGGAACAATAAGAAAGTTTTCCCTTACTCTTTGACTCCTGAAAGTAATAAACAGTGGAAGAAAGTGCTTTCACACTTATCAATTAATAAGATGCTTTTATGGTTTGATGGGCTTTTAAAATCCTTAATTAACTGAAAAATCTTTTTCAATTCACTGCTGTTTTCAATAATATCCTTACATCACTAAAAAATTATTCCTAAGTGAACTTCTCCCCTTCTGAAACACGTCAAATCAAAAGAGATGTTTTTCTACACCTGCCCAGTCATGAACACACTTCTGCTGGAACAGCCTCTGTCTTTGATAAAGAGTAGGGAGAAAACATCTTTCTCATGCTTTTCACAATATTGAAATTCTTCATCTAAACCAGCATGGTATATTACTGATAGTAGTTGAATTGTTTGACTTAGAGAGAGAGGAAAGTGGGTTTAATGAAACATAGTTGCACACAAAGACTTCTCCAGATTGAAGATTTCTGATGAAACACATTATGAAAATGCAAATGAAGCAAATTATGAAATCATGAACTACACCAGCTATGCAATGTGAAATCAAACAAACAGTTCATCACAGGTTCTGTATGTATATGTATTACCTCATCTGTGCCATAAATATCCAGAACATTTTGATTTCACCTGCAAATTCCTCTTCGGTGTTTTGTTTCTCTCTTTCTCACTCTTCTTCTCAAATGATTACATTTTTGAACATATTGTAAGGAAAGGGCTAATGACAGTTGCAGGGTATTTCTTGACCAAGCCCTTGCTGGTGAAACCTGCTGCAGGAACCTTCGGAACCTTTGCAAAAACTGCAAAAAGGAATAAAGTTTCAGCTCTGGCCTTGCAAAGCAGGACCAACACTGATACTTTCACCACATGCATGTTGTATAACAGGTGAATAACTGTGCAAGCACAAGAACTGGGATCTCAAAGAAGATACTTGATTTTGGGGGTACTTATCTCCTATGACTCCCAGAGTAGAATTTCGACAACCACCTGAGCATGTGCAATGGTGAAACAACACCCACTATCACCTTCCATGCTGATGAGGAGCTGTATAAAAGTGACTCAGGTAGTGAAACAAGTGGGACTTTCACTCTACAAAGAAGCCTAGGGCACTGAAGGACCAACAGGACCCTGCTGGATCCACAGTGGTGACTATCTTCTGCTTGCACTATCTGCCTCCCTTTCTCTATCTCTCTTTCTCTTTCCTCTATACACTTAACATTACAAAATAAAGTCAATGTTGTTGAACTGGCATT
>JAYRBT010000315.1:0-15737 GCA_036023395.1 Myiotriccus ornatus | reverse complement strand
ATCCCTGCTACCTGTAGAAGTTTGTTGGGGTGAGGAAACCCCCCATGCAGCTCACAGAGGAGCTTGTAGATGTACCAAGAAACCGAGACTTCATGAGAAGGACTGAGATAAGGCAGAGACCTGTCGAAGATTTTGTGACCCTGAGAGAACTTCACGCTGGAGCAAGAACGGCTCGGGTGAGATGTGTGGGATCTGAGTAAGGGATCCATGCTAGACCCATGGTGGAGAGGTCTATCAAGGACTGTTCTCCCGTGGGGAGGGACCTGCCCGGGGAGTGGCCCTGACCAGGAATCGAACCCGGGCCTTGGCGGTGACAGCGCCGCGTCCTTAACCACTGTAAAGGTAGATTCAAACAGTTGACTACCTTAGCATCTCAATTTTTTCACTTTTTATGTAGAATTACACTCTTGTCTAGGTATATCTGTACCATCACATTCCCTCCATGTGCTAGTCAGGTATGCTTCAGGCACACATGTAAATGATTTTACTTCTCATCAACCATTTCTTAGAACATGACTTGCTGTTCTCCTCTAAGAAGACTTCTGTGTAGCTGGAGAACTACATGCATGCCTTATAGCACCTTCTGTCTCCAAAGGTAAACAGGTAATTTGGTTTTACAAGACCCAATTAGGATTGGCAACTATTAGTGTTAAAAGCACTGGTACAGCATGTACATGGTACAATACATTTTCAAATTTCACATGTATCTTGCATTTAGAAAGTATTGGAGTACATGAATAAATAAAAAACTGTGCACAAAATGTGCATTAGGTATATATAATGTGTCTGATTTTCTTTCAGAAACACTTATTTGCTTCTCTGCTGGTTTTGGCTGGGGTAGAGTTAATTTTCTTCCCAGTGGCTGGTATGGGGCTGTGTTTTGGATTTATGCTGAACACAGGGATGCAAATATAGAGATGTTTTTGTTATTGCTGAGTAGGGCTTATGTGATGGAATGACACACAGACCTCTGGCTTGATGGACAGAAATCCCTTTATTGCTAAAGATCCAAGGTTTTTATCTCATTCGCTTTCAACTGAGAGTGGTTAAGCAAATCAAGGCAGAACACAACTGCAAGCCACACATCAATCATACAGACCATCCGACCACACAGACACTATGCACATAGACCTTGGAGTTTTAAGTTACCCTTATTCGTACCCTCACATGGTAAATTGCAAACCGAGAGCTCAGCTCCGTCCCTGGACAGTAGATCAGGGATTTAGATAAAACAATGCAAGGTCATGTAGACATTTCCCAGGCCTTTCTGATTTTCTTCTTTCAGGTTCTCACGTTGGCTTGCTACAGGCTTACACAGAGCCAAGGCCTTTTCTGCTTTTCATACTGCCATGCTGGGAAGGGGGCTGGGGGTGCATGGGAGGTTGGGAGGAGACAGCTGGGACAGGTGACCCCAACTGACCAAAGGGATATGCCAGACCATAGGATGTCTACTCAGTATATAAAGAGGGGGGAAAGAAGGAGGAAGGGGGGATGTTTGGAGTGATGGTGCTTGTCTTCCCAAGTAACTGTTATGAGGGATAGAGCCCTGCTCTCCTGGAGATGGCTGAACACCTGTGTGACAATGGAAGTAGTGAATCAATTCCTTGTTTTGCTTTGCTTGTGTGCACGGCTTTTGCTTTCCCTATTAAACTGTCTTTATCTCAATGTGGGCGGAGGAGCTTCCAGAACAAGAGCACACAAATCAATATGATTTAAGCAAATGTTCTGCTTTATTTACATAACCCGACCTCTTATATACTTACCGTGCCTCCCAGCGCGTGATCACTTTCAAACTATTGGTTATATGCTGTACCCACGAACCGAGCGTGCATTACTAACATACTTCCTATTGGGTGCATAGAGATGTCCACGTGATATGAAGACATAGCTTTTGTCCAAAAACTCCTCCTTATTGTTGTCACAGGCTACTCATAGTTTACATTCCTACAGTCTGTTATCACTGCCCTGTATTTTTCCACTGCCTGCAAATAGGTTTCTGGCTATGTCAGGCCCAGGCCTAACTGAGGCCTGTTAGTATGGTTTGTTCATAGTGTGTCTTTTTTCAGCTAAGCACTTCACATCTCAGCCCATGAGTTTTCTAGCATTTACCCTTCCCATTCTCTCCCCCATTCCACCATGGGGGGAGAGGGGGTGTGTGAGCATCTACGTGGTACTTAGTTGTTGCCTGGGGTTAAATCATGGAATCTTCTCACAAATATTTACTGTTCATACATTTCAAGTTTTACTTTAGATCTAACATTCATGGGAAAAATACATAAATTTACAGTGAACCGGAAGGCCAGAGAAGAAAACATTGGAGAAAACTGGGGCACACTTGTTTAATCTGAAAACCAATAAAAATAAGCCTAATGTATTAGGATCATTAGCCCTTGTCCTTATGGGAGACTTCAATCCCCCAGACATCAACTGGGAATATCATACTGCTGCGATGAATAAGTCTGGGAAATTCTCGAAGTTTATGTATGATAACTTCTTGTCACAAGTACTCAGTGAGTCAACTAGCAAAAAGATGACCTCCTAGACTTGTTGTTTGTGAATAGAGAAGGACTCATGGGAGATATGATGGTAGGTGGTTGTCTTGACCACAGTGATGACAAAATGGTTGAGTTCAAAATTTTTGGTGTAATGACAAATCAGAGCAGTAGAGTTGCTACCCTGGATTTCAGGAGAGCAAACTTGAAGCTGTTAAGGAAGCTACTTAGCAGTGTCCCCTGGGAATCTGCCTTGGAGGGCTTAGGGATTCATGAGTGCTGGTCAGTTTTTAAGAACCACTTTTTAAAAGCACAAGAGCAGGCAATACCATTATGTTGAAAGTCAAGCAAGTAGGGCAGAAGACCAGCTTGGCTGTCATAGAATAGTATGGGGTGGAAGTGACCTTTAAAGGTCATCTAGCTCAAGCCCCCTGCAATGAGGAGAGACAACTTCAGCTAGACCAGGTTGCTTAGTGCCCTGTCCAACCTGACCTTGAACGTTTCCAGGGATGTGGCATCTACCACTTCTCTGGGCAACCTGTTCCAGTGTTTCACCATCTGCATAATAAAAAATTTCTTCCTTATAGCTAGTCTGAATCTACTCTCTTGTAGTTTAAAAACATTACCCCTTGTCCTACCACTACAGGCCCTATTAAAAACTATCCCCCCATCTTTCTTATAAGCTCCCTTTAAGTCTAGAAAGTCCACAATAAGGTCTTCCCGGAGCCTTCTCTTCTCCAGGCTAAACAACTCCAACTTTCTCAGCCTGTCTTTGTAGGAGAGGTGTTCCAGCTCTCTGATCATTTTTGTGGCCCTCCTCTGGACTCACCTCAATAGGATCATGACTTCTTTGTACTGAGGACCCCAGAGCTGGATGCAATACTCCAGGTGGGGTCTCATCAGAGTGGAGTAGAGGGGCAGAATCACCTCCCTTGACTTGCTGGCCACACTGTTTTTATGGAGCCCAGGGTATGGTTGGCTTTCTGGGCTGCAAGCACGTGCTGCCAGTGTTTAGAGGTATAGTTGTTGATCTTAATAAGTAAGCTTTAAATAAGTCACCTAGAGTTATAATATTGTGTGATTTATTCTGTTGTTTGCTTAGCTTCACTTGCTTAGCATGAGTAGCTGGATTTGCTGAAGCCTTAGGCCACAATCTGTGAACTTACACCTAGATATGTTTTCGACTGGAATACAGTTAATTTTCTTCTTAGTAGCTGGTACAGTGCTGTGGTTTGAGTTTAGTATGAGAATTATGTTGATAACAACACTGATGTTTTGGTTGTTGCTAAATAGTGCTTAGTCTAAATCAAGGACCTTTTAGTTTCCCATGCTCTGCCGACTGAGCACAAGAAGTACAAAACTGAAGATAAGGAGACTGCAATCGTCAGCAGAAGCTGCAAGTCGACAAGATAAGAACAGATAACAGCCTGCCTGCATGGAAATGGAGAAAAAATCCACAGACTAAAAATCAACATTGAAACAAGAGGTAGGTGAAAGGTACATGAAGAGTGCATGAGGGGCAGGTGCATAGACTGTAAGGGTACAAAAGCCTAGGGATTTCTTTATTCTGGGTCTCTCTCTGGAGGCACCCAGCTCAAGCTGACCTTCTGCTGTACCACTCTATTAAATTATTTTAATAAATCCAACACCTGAGAGTCTGCTATAAAAAAATCTAGGGTTGAGCCTGAAGGAGGAGGAAGTGTGCCAGAGAGTGAGTGTGTCTGTTTGAGCGAGGAGTTGAAAGGGGAACCCATTGGCTCACTGGAGCCGCCCGTTGTGAAGGGACTGTGGTCCTAGCATTTAAAGTCTCAGGTGATGAGTGTGCGAATCCTTGAGTGATGTGAGAATGCTCGGGCAGCAGCTTCTTTAACAGTTGGCTCATGTCCAGCTTTTCATCCATCAGTACCCCCAGTCCTTCTCTGCAGAGCTGCTCTCAATCCCTTCATCCCCCAATCTGTATTGATACCAGGGATTGCCCCAACCCAGGTGTAGCACCTTGCACTTGGCCTTATTAAACCTCATGTGGTTCCCATGGGCCACTTCTTGAGCTTTTCTATATCCCTCTGAATGGCCTCGTCCTTCAGATGTGTCAACAGCACCACTGAGCTTGGTGTCATCTGTGAATTTGCTGAGGGTACACTTGATCCCTCTATGTCATTGATGAAGATATTAAACAGTACTGGTCCCAATACAGACCCTTGAGGGCCACCATTCATCAGTGATCTCCATCTGGACATCAAGACATTGACCACTACCCTCTGGATGCACCCATCCACCCAATTCCTTATCCACTGAACACTCCACCTATCAAATCCATAACTCTCCAATTTAGGGATAAGGATGTTGTGGAGGAGGCCATTGTATTACAGAAGTCCAGACAGATGACATCCATACCTCTTCCCTTGCCCACTGATGTGGTCATTCCATCACAGAAGGCCACTAGGTTGGTCAGGCAGGACTTGCCCTTGGTGAAGCCACACTGGCTGTCTTGAATCACCTCCCTGTACTGCATAGCTTCTAGGAGGATCTGTTCCATGATCTTCCCAGGCACAGAGGTGAGGTTGACAGGTCGGTAGTTCCCAGGGTCCTCTTTCTACCCTTTTTAAAGATGAGTACAATGTTTCCCCTTTTCCAGTCACCTGGGACTTCACCTGACTGCCAGGACTTTTCAAACATCATGGAGTGTGGCCTGGCAACTAGACCAGCCAATTCCCTTAGGACTCTAGGATGCATCTCATTGGGTCCCATAGACCAGGTTCCTCAGGTGGTTATGAACCTGATCTTCACTTACAGTGGGAGGGACTTTGCTCCCCCAGTTCCTGCCTTGTGGTCCATCCACTTGAGAGGTGTGGGAAGAGAGATTGCCAGTGAAGGCTGAGGCAAAAAAGTTGTTGAGTACTGTATTTGGTTTGCATGGCCAGGTTTTGGTAGCGGGGGGACTACAGGGGTGGCTTCTGTGAGAAGCTGCTAGAAGCTTCCCCCATTTCTGACAAAGCCAATGCCAGCTGGCTCCAGGGTGGACCGGCCACTGGCCAAGGCCGAGCCAATCAGGAGTGACAGTAATGCCTCTGGGATAACATATTTAAGAAGGAGAAAAAGTTATTGCACAGAAGTAACTGCAGCCAGAGAAGAACAGAGTGAGAATATGTGAGAGTAACAACTCTGCAGACACCAAGGTCGGTGGAGAAGGAGGGGCAGGAGGTGCTCCAGGTGCCAGAGCTGAGATTCCTCTGCTGCCCGTGATTCCTCTGCCACCCATGATGCAGACCATGGTGAGGCAGCTGTGCCCCTGCAGCCCATGAAGGACCACAGGGGTGCAGAGATCCACCTGCAACCCGTGGAGGAGACCCATGCCGGAGCAGGATGATGCCTGAAAGAGGGATGTGAACCCATGGGAAGCCTGTGCTGGAGCAGGGTCCTGTCAGGGACCTGCAGACCGATGGACAGAGAAGCCCACACTGGAGCAGGTTTGCTGGTAGGACTTGTGACCCTGTGGGGGACCCATGTTGGAGCAGCCTGTGCCTAAAGTACTGACCCCGTGGAAAGGGACTCACATTGCAGCAGTTTGTGGAAAAATGTTGCCCATGGGATGGACTCACATTGGAGAAATTCATGGAGAACTGTCTCGCGTGGGAGGGACCCCACGCTGGAGCAGGGGAAGGACTCCTCTCCCTGAGCAGCGGCAGGAACAACGTGTGATGAACTGACCGTAACCCCCATTCCCCATCTCACTGCGCTGCTGGGGGGGGGAGGAGGTAGAGCTTGGGAAGGAGGGAGGGGTGGAGGGCAGATGTTTTTAAGATTTGTTTTATTTCTCATTATCCTGCTCTGATTTTGATTGGTAATAAATTCAATTAATATCCCAAATTCAAGTCTATTTTGCCTGTGACGGTATTTGGTGAGTGATCTGTCCCTGTCCTTATCTCAACCCATGAACCTTTCATTATATTTTGTCTCCCCTGTCCACTTGTGGATGGGAGTGATAGAGCAGCTTTGGTGGGTACTTGGCATTCAGCCAGGGGCAACCCACTACAAGTACCTCAGCCATCTCCTCATCCATTTTTACCAATTTCCCAGGAACTTTTGAGCTCTATAGGAGGTATCCTTAAAGATCTGCCATCTCTGTTCCACTCCCTTATCCCTGAGGGCAGTTTCCCAAGGGGTCCTATTGATTAACTCCTTGAAGAGCTGGAAGTGTGCTTTCATAAAATTCAGGGTCCTGACTTCACTCTTCAACTGTCCCATATGCCTCAGGACTGCAAACTCCACCAGTACATGATCACTGCAGTCCAGGCTGAACAGGGAATTCCTCTTGGAACTCAGGAGGAGAAAGAAATTGTATGATCTCTGGAAGCAAGGTCAGGCTCACTTGCAGGAAGATTACAGAGCTGTGATTCATATATGCAGGGAGAAGATATGCAAGGCCAAAGCTCAATTAGAGTTGAAACTGGCCAGTGTTGTGTCAGACAATAAGAAAGGCTTTATAAAGTATGCTAATAGAAAGAGGACATGTAAAGAAACATTGAACTGATCCTTGTTGAAGATGGTCACCTAACTAATAGGGATGAAGAAAAAGCAGAAGCATTCAATGCTTTTTTTGCCTCATTTTTTAATAATACTGATAGACCTAGGGCTGTACAGTCCTCTGGATCAGAGGACCACAACTGTGGGACCAGTTTTATCAGCCTGGAGGAGACTGAGAGGAGACCTCTTTGCAGTCTACAACTTCCTCAGGAGGGGAAGTGGAGGGGCAGACCCTGACCTCTTCTCTCTGGTGACCAGCGACAGGACCCGAGGGAATGGCCTGAAGTTGTGTCAGGGGAGGTTTAGTTTGGATATCAGGAAAAGGTTCTTCCCCCAGAGGGTGGTTGGGCACTGGAACAGGCTCCCCAGGGCAGTGGTCACAGCCCCAAGCCTGCCAGAGTTCAAGAAGCATTTGGACAAAGCTCTCAGGCACATGGTGTGCCTCTTGGGGATAGTCCTATGCAGGGCCAGGGGTTGGACTTCAATGATCCTTGTGGGTCCCTTCCAACTCAGGATATCCTATAATTCTATGAAACTTCATGGATTAAGATCAGAACCTTTTAATAACTCAAACTAAATAAAATAGAATAATAATACTAAAGACTAATAATAGCAATACCAATGAAAAGGAGAGAGAGAAAGGAATGAAACCCAAGAGAAATGAGCAATGCACAATACAGTTGCTCACCACCCACTGACCATTGCCCATCCCATCCCTAAGCAGCAATTGACCCCTCCCGGCCAATTCCCCCAGTTTATATACTGGACATGACATTCTGTGGTATGGAATATCCCTTTGGCCAGTTCAGGTCACCTGTCCCAGCTATGGTCCCTCCCAGCTTCTTGTGCATCTGCTCACTGGAAGAGCATGAGACACTGAGAAGTCCTTGATTTAGAGTGAGCACTACTGAGCAACAACCAAAACATCAGTGTGTTATCAGCATTATTCTCATACTAAATTCAAAACACAGAGCTGTACCAGATACTAAGAAGAAAATTCCAACCAAAACCAGGACAGTGGGATAATGAGAAATAAAACAAAATCTTAACATCACTCCCTTCTTTCTGGGCTTAACTTTAATCCAGAATTCTCTTCATCCTCCCCTGAGTGGCACAGGGGGATGGGGAATGGGGGTTGTGGTCAGTTCATTACACATTGTTTCTGCTGCTCCTTTCTCCTCAAGGGGAGGACTCCTCACAGTCTTCCCCTGCTCCAGCATGGGGTCCCTCCCACAGGAGGCAGTCCTCCACAAACTTCTTCAATGTGGGTCCTTCCCATGGGCTGCAGTTCTTCATTAACTGCTCCAGCATGGGTCCCTCTCATGGGTTGCAATCCTTCAGTCACAGACTGCTCCAATGTGGGTCCCTGATGGGGTCACAAGTATATTTGCATCTGTCATGGCATGATTAGCTAGGCATGGAACTTCAGCTTGCAGTGTTGTAGTAGTCAGGACGGCCAAAAGAATAAAAGCCAGGCACAGTATGATGATGATCCGAAAGTCTGCTTTATTGCTCAGTTCAACCTGATTTATACACACTCTGTGAACAGAACCTTATATACCTTTCTATTAATAACTCTCTATCTATGGTCTATTATTAGTTTTTACACACAATTGCGTATTCACCCCTTATTTACATTCTTCTCTCACTGGTCAGTTTTGGCATCTTCTCAAGTCTTTCACTGCTCCTGTGAATTCCTCAGGGAAATGGCTTCAAAGTGTCTAAGTCAAAATCCTCCTCCTCTGTATCCTTCATCAGGGGGTCTGCTGCCTACCCCAACATTGTAGTATTTCTTAGGGGTGTGAAGAAGAATTTCACAGAGCTTTCTTCTGTATTCTCCTAAAGAACAGAACTTGGTCTACAAACACATGAGGTTGGGAAAGCATTCACGTGATGCCCAAACCTACTGTAAATTCTTATTCACCATGTTGGACACTGCTTACAGAGTTGAAATATCCTTTACACCAACATCACAGTTCTATAAATAACTTTCTATTAAGCTATTGTTGATTTAATCCATTGCTACTCCTTCCACAGCCTATGTTGAAGCCTACTTTGGACTGTCATTCTTTGTGATAAACTGGAATGAAGGCCTTGTATTTCTGGGGGAAAAAATCATGCCAAATATTAGGGTGATTATGAACATTTGAGAGGAGTGGTATTTTTCAGCAAGATCTACTGAAAAGTGTTACACAGATGCTTGTAAGGAACAAAGTGGCAGGGACTGTGGTAGTCCGAGACTTCTGATAAAATAAACTCCATACAGACTGGCAGTGAAAATTTGCCTCTAATGGAGGTATAAACTACTAAAGCCCTTTATTCTAAGGCAAAAGGGCCATTTCAGTGAAGACTCAGAGGCGTGCTCCTCCCGCAGACATGCTCTAGAGCCAAGAATCACACCAAGGGACTGTGGGAAGAGTTCCTGAAGCAGCAAGACCTTGAAACTAATGTTAAAAGAGGCGCCCCAAATGCCCTGAGCAGAAAGCACTGAAGCTCTGTCTCTGCAGTGTGGGCAGGGCCAGGAGTGAATCAGTTGTTGAAAAATAGCCCCCAGGGAGTGAGTGACCAAGAGCATGGCACACAGGGTGGGGCACAGCTGTTTGTGCAGGGAGGGCATGCAGTGAGGGCACAGTCACCTACCAGCTCTAAAAGCTAGCTCAGTTGGTGGTCACCTCCCTCTCAGCAGGAACTCAGTGATGGTTTCCACTCGGCAGGTATCCATGTCCTCAGCACTCACCAGAAAGGATGTGATGACACAAACAGAACCCCCCAAAAAACATGCAGTTGTCCGGGTCTCAAGCTGCAGGGAGAGCCAGAGCCTGGCACTGGTATCAGACAGCAGTAGAGACATAGGCATTGCCCTCTACATCAAGAGGTGGATTGAGTGTGAAAAGCTGTCGCTGTCTTTGAAGAACAGCCATGAGCAGGTTGAAAGCCTGTGGGTAAGAATCAGAGAGGGAGGCAACAAAGGGAACATTGTGGTTGGTGTCTACTACAGGCTGCCTGATCTAGGGGAGCCTATTGACAAAGCCTTCTTGCTCCAGATACAGGAGTCATAACACTCGCAGGCTCTGGACTTCAACCACTGCTCGGAAAGTAGTTCAGTGAGGTGTAGGAGACTCCTGGAAAGCATGGAGGACTTCTTGAGCCAGGTCCTAGACAGCCACACCAGAAGGCATGAGATACTGGATCTGATGGTCACCAATCTGATCAAGCTAACTGGGGACATCAAGACTGGAGGCAGCCTGGGCTGCAGTGATCATGCATTAATGGAGTTCGCAGTCCTGAGGGATATGGGTCAGGTAGGGAGTAAAGTCAGGCTTCTGAACTTTAAGAAAGCAGACTTCCAGCTCTTCAAGGAGCTACTCAATAGGAACCCCTGGGAAACTGCCCTCAGGGACAAGCAAGCAGAACAGAGCTAGCAGATTTTTAAGGACATCTTCCATAGAGCATAAGAGCTCTTGATGCCCAGGAGCAAGAAATGAGGCAAGGAAGGCAAGAGACTGGCATGGTTGAGTGGAGACCAGCTGGTCAAACTAAAGGGCAAGAAGGAAATGCACAGGCAATGGAAGCACTGACAGGTATCCTGGGAAGAGTATAGGGATGTTGTCTGATTGAGTAGGGATGGGGTGAGGAAGACCAAGGGGAAGCTGAAGCTGAACCTGGCAAGGGATGCAACGAATAACAAGAAGAGCTTCTACAGGTATGTCAGCCAGGAAAGGAAGGTCAAAAAAAGTGTATCCCTCTAATGAACACAACTGGCAAACTGGTAACACTGGCTGAGGAGAAGGCTGAGACACTCCACAAATTTTTTGCCTGTCTTCAATGGCAATCTCTCTTCCCATCCCTCTCTAGTGAGTGGACTGCAAGACAAGGACTGGGGGAGCAAAATGCTTCCCACTGTAAGTAAAGAGGAAGTTCACGACTACCTGAGGAACCTGAATGTATGTAAGTCTATGGGACCTGAAGAGATGCATCCCAGAGTCCTGAGGGAATTGGTTGATGTAACTGACAAGCCACTCATATTGGAAAAGTCATGGCAGTCAGGTGAAGTCCCAGGTGACTGGAAAAGGGGAAACATTGTACCTGTCTTTAAAAAGGGTGAAAAGGAGGATGCTGGAAACTACTGCCCTGTCAGCCTCACCTCTGTGCCTGGGAAGATCATGGAACAGATCCTCTGCTATGGCACACAGAGGACAGGGAGGTGATTTGAGACAACCCACATGGCTTCACCAAGGGCAAGTCCTGCCTGACCAACCTAGTGGCCTTCTATAATGGAGTTACTCCATCAGTGGACAAGGAAAGGGTTACAGATGTCATTTATCTGGACTTCTGTAAAACCTTTGACATGGTCCCCTACAACATCCTTCTCCTTAAATTGGAGAGAAGGATTTGATGGGTGGAATGTTCGGTGGATAAGGCATTGGTTGTATGGTCGCATCTGGAGGGTCATGGTCAATGGCTCAGAGTCCTGATGGGCATCAGTGACCAGTCATGTCCCTCAGGGGTCTGTATTGGGACCGGTGTTATTTAATATCTTCATTAATGACATCAACAAAGGGATCGAGTGCACCCTCAGCAAATTTGCAGATGACACCAAGCTGAGTGGTGTGGTTGACACTCCTGAATTACAGGATGCCATCCAGGGGGACTGGGACAAGCTCAAGAAGTTGACCCATGGAAATCTCATGAGGTTTAACAAGACCAAGTGCAAGGTGCTGCACCTGGATCAGAGCAATCCCTGGTATCAATCCAGTCTGTGGGATGACCAAATTGAGAGCAACCCTGCCAAGACAGACTTGGGGGGTGCTGGTAGATGAGAGGCTGGACATGAGCCAGCAATGTGCGCTTTCAGCCCAGAAACCAACTGTGTCTTGGGCTGCATCAAAAGCAGAGTGGGCAGCAGGTCGAGGGAGGGGATTCTGGCCCTTTGCTCCCTTCTGGTGAGACCCCACCTTCAGTGCTGCATCCAGCTCTGGGGTCCCCAGCATAAGAAGGACAGTGACCTATTGGAGCAAGTCCAGAGGAGGGCCACAAAGATGAATAGAGGGATGAAACACCTCTGTCATGAGGAAAGGCTGAGAGAATTGGGATTTTCAGCCTGGAGAAGAGGAGGCTTCAGTCTGACGTTATTGCAGCCTTTCGGTACCTGAAGGCAGCCGACAAGAAAACCGGAGAGGGACTATTTACAAGAGCATGTAGTGACAGGACAAGGGGGAATGGCTTCAAACTGAGAGTAGATTTGGAATGGATATTAGGAAGAAATTCTTTACTGTGAGGGGTGTGAGGCACTGGAACAGGTTGCCCTGAGAAGTTGTGGCTGCCCCATCCCTGGAAGTGTTCAAGGACAGGCTGGATGAGGATTTGAGTAACCTGGTCTAGTGGAAAGTGTCCCTTATAGTGGAGGGGGTTGAAACTAGGTGATCTTTAAGGTCCTTTCCTATCCACACTATTCTATGATTCCATGATTCTATGAAAAGTAGAAGCCTTAGTTGGGATCAAATCACATTTACACATTTCAAATGACATTTATATGCCTCTAGAGGAAGATTGATTGTCACACCTGGAACACCTCTGTGTTCCTGTCACTACCAGTCTCACAATGCTGGGAGTGGATGTGCCAGGGCACCTCAGCTTTACAGTGTAGCTCAGATTATTCTCCCGCAGGCTTCAAAAACAGGAAGTGAAATTTCAGGCGATTGCAGATTTACTGTGATCCCATGACTTGTCCTGCTGCATTGTCCGCACTTTCATGTTTGTGCTTGGAGGAAGTGGCCAGAGAGATGGGGGAGACCTCACTGCACTGCTTCTGTGACTGCAGCTTGTATTACTTAGGGGAAGAGTGATGAAAACATATACAAACCCTTTCCAAAAGCTCACAAGAAATATTTGACATCTCACTGTTGTGATTTAACCCCAGCCAGCAACTAAGTACCACACAGATGCTCATTCGCTTCCCCCCCCGTGGGGAGAAGAATTGGAAAGAAAAAAGTAAAACTCTGGGGTTGAGATATCAAGGTTGATAACTGAAAAAACCCACCACTAATAATATGAATAATAAGAATAAAAATAATAGAAATAATAATAATAATTAGTATTATTGTAATGAAAAGGAATAAACCCCAAGAGAAACAAGCAATGCACAATACAATTGCTCACCACCTGCTGAGTGATGCCAAACTCCATCCCCAAATAGTCATCAGCCCCTCCTGGCCAACCCCCTCAGTTTGTATATTGGGCATGATGTTCCATGGTATGGAATATTCCTTTGGCCAGTTTGGGTCCCCTGTCCTGGCCACGTTCCCTCCCAGCTGCTTGTACAGATCCTCCCTGGCAGAGCCTGAGATGCTGAAAAGTCCTTGACTCAGGGTAAGAACTGTTGAGCAACAACTAAAACATCAGTGTTATCAGCATTATCGTCATCCTGAATCCAAAACACAGCACTGTACTAGCTACTGAGAAGAAAATTACCCATTCCAGCTGAAACCAGCACAGTCACCTATAACAGCCAGCAGGAATTAAAAGACCCAAGTGTTTGGCAAAGGGATGTGTTTATGTCAGTAGTGTATGACAATGATAAGGACTCTGAGTTAATGGGAAAATACACTGTGGCTTAGTGCAGCTATCTGTGAACATGAAAAGCACCAATTGGTTCTATATATTTATATATTTATATTTTCATATCCAATTCAGCATTTATTCAGATGGTTAAATGGGGAGTGCACAGGGTGGACACCACTGGCTACTTTCTTTGCCTGTGTGCATATAGACATTCCGCTGCAAAAACTATTAGTTCTTGTTACATCTCAAAACTCAGATATCATTACCCCCTTTTTCTTAAGGCTTGGCCATTAGGCCAATGTCTCATTATTTAAAGCATACTTTGAACCATAAGTGACTACAAGAGCTACAGCATGGAATCATAATACAAGCTAATATACAAATACAGATGTTAATTTTAAGGGTCCAGTCTGTTCATCTTTCCAATCAAATGGGGCTTTCTTGACTCGAGAATAATATATCCAAGGTCCTTTTCTACAACTTTAACTAATGTAAATGTGATCAACAAAACCTGAAAAGGTCCTTTCCACTTTGCCTGTAGGGACTCGGAGTCCCACCATTTGACACAGACCCAATCGCCAGGCAGGAACAGTGTCCAATTCCACCAGTCAAGATGTCACCATGAATCTCTGGAGTTTCTGCAGAGTAGATTCTAAAGCCTACATTTGTTCATAAGAGCTTAAATTGTCTCTTATAGGCTGAACCCGAATTCTCAGCAATGCAATAGGTTGGGCCTGTGCCCATGTCATTGAGGTTTTCTGACAAATTTTATTTATCTTGTGTACCACTGCTGCAAAAAAATGTGATCCTCTATTCTGATGACATTCCTAGAGGAATTCTGAACCTGACAATGATGTGTTTTAAGAGAACTTTCACTACTTCTCTTGTTTTATTGGTGTGATAAGGAAAGGCTTTCTTTCCAGGTTAACTCAGTAAAGTCTATTTGACAATAGTCTCCATAAAGATTTCTAGCTTTTATTGCTAAAGTGTGGGTTATTTCACGCTTAATTCAAAATTTTTAACTATTTTTTCCCATAATTGTAGGTGGGACTGTCACTTGCCCTGTAGGGGTAACAGCCTATGAAGTTAGCTTTGAGGGATTCAATTAACTGAAAGTCCCTTTTTTTGTTTTGTCTATCGTAGAATTTTAGGTAACACTATCTTCTTTTCTGGGACTAAAGCCAGAATGCCTTTTTCTGATGCTTCTTTTGCAAATTTGGCAGCGAAATGGTTTCCAATTTTAGGGAAAGTCTTCAATGCCAAGTGTTTACTCTTTTTCCCTAAGTCCAGAGCTCTTGTAAGAATAATTAGTTCTGCTTTCTGAGCAGAGAAGGCCTGCAATTCAATTACCTTGTTGGCGGTGGTCACTGCACTCCTTGTCATTCATTTCCCCTCACGAATAAAGCTGCTTCCATCAGTATACAATTCCTAGTCAGGGTTTTCAGCTGGAGTAGGCTTCAGCTCTTTGCTGATCCCCTAGAAATTGTGCAAGCACTCCCAGAGCAACATTCTGCCTTTCATAGGTAAACAGTTCAAATGGTTTTGAGAGACTTGGCAGACCCAGATCCGGGGCTGCCATCAGGGAATGCTTTAGCTGCTTAAAGGCTGCTCTTGCATCATCTGTCCAAGTGAGGAAATTCTTATAGGCTGTTTTTAAAACTTCATATAACAGTCTTACCAAAAGTCCATAGTTAGCAATCCAGAGTCGACACCATCTTATCATTCCCAGGAAGGCAGTTCATGAACTGTTTGTGGCTCAGGAGGGCGACAGGTGGCTTTTTTTCTTCCTTCCTGGTTTCTGAATTTTCCCATTCAAAACCAAAGATTTCTTGGCTTTCCTTGCTCTAGGGAATGCAGAAAAAGGCATCTTTTAAATCTAATACTGAAAACTATTCTATGTTATTATTTAAGGTGGTTTTCTCAGGTCCTGCATTAACCAATAATCTTTTCCATTTGCTTTCTTTACAGGTACTTGGATTCACAATCTACAAGCAAACCATGCTTAGCAAATTTGTCTATTATTGGAACCCATCCAGCTTGGCTTTCTAATTTTAAAGGATACTGGTTTTGCCTTACCAGTTGTATTGTGTGTGATGGTTCGGACCTGGCTCCCTGCCAAATGCCCGAACTCACAGTAGCAATCCCCCTCCCTTCTTCCCT
>JAYRBT010000314.1:0-15777 GCA_036023395.1 Myiotriccus ornatus | reverse complement strand
CCACCGCTGTGCCCAGGGAAGGGCTTGGGATGGTCCGCCCTCCCCCCCTGTGCCCAGGGAAGGGCTTGGGATGGTGGTACCTCCACTCCTGTGCCCAGGGATGGGGTTGGGATGGTGTTCCCTCCACTCCTGTGCCCAGGGATGGGGTTGGGATGGTGCTCCCTCCACCCCTGTGCCCAGGGAAGGGGTTGGGATGGTGGTACCTCCACCCCTGGCACGGTCACTGAGACACAGGTTGGGCATCAGGAGGAATTTCTTCAAGGAAAGGGTTGCTCAGCATTGGAAGGTGGACAGAAGGTAACGAAGATCTGCTGCTCACCTCTCCCTCAGCACCAGCTCAGATCCACGTGCCATTCATATTCCAGCCCAGAAGGATCCTCAGCTGCTCTTCCAGCCCCTCAGCTGCCCTGGGATACTGGGAACAGCCCAATGCCAGTGCTGCTCTGACCCCTGCTTTTAAGACTTTGTTCCCATTTCACAGATAATTCCACCCCTTCCCCCTATTTTTGCACCCCTGAAGCATCTTTGGGTTTATTAATTTTCCATTTTTTCATCGACATTCTGCCCTGTTTTCCCAGGGAACACCGTGGCCCTTGGATGAAATGCTGTGGAGTCCTGTCTCAGCCTGACAAGACCTGTCAGGCAGCGTGTTAATTAAGCCTCTTAGCAGGAGACAATGAGTGTAAAGAGGATCGAGGGATCAGGAGCCTTTGAAGGGGAGGCTTTTACACGCTGCTATTTCGGGCTCCCATTCATGCCGGCCTGGAGGTGCCACTCCCTGGGAAAAGCCAGGGCATTTCTGAGCAGCTTGTCCTCAGATAGCACCGCTGGTGGCACCTGTGGGAGCAGTGAGGGGGCACAGGGAGCCTGGGCAGACCTGAGATCACCTGCATTCATTCCCGTCTCAGGGATGTGTGCAGTGTTCTGCATCCCATTTCGGGGCATAAAATCTAACGCTACACCCTGAGGAGACTGAACATTCCATGGAGTTCATAGAATCCCAGATGCTTTGGGTTGGAAGGACCTTAAAGCTCACCTCATTCTGCACCCCTGCCCTGGGCAGGGACACCTTCCACCAGCCCAGGTTGCTCCAAGCCCCGTCCAACCTGGCCTTGGACACTCCCAGGGCTGGGGCAGCCACAGCTTCTCTGGGCAACCTGTGCCAGGGCCTGCCCAGCCTCCCAGCCAGGAATTCCTTCCAATATCCCACTCAACCCTGCCCTCCTTCAGCTAAAAGCCATTCCCCTTTATCCTACTGGCAATTAAACATCTGATGGTGACAAAGGTTTCCTACCTCAGAAAAGGCCACGTCAGATGACAGTGGCTTTTGCACGCTGGGGGCGGGAGGGGGAAGGTCCTGCTTTATTTTCTCTGGCAACCCAACAGAGACCTGGGACACTCCAGCTTGGAAAGCTGCAGAAAAGCACATTAACACAGAAAAAGCCCAGATTAGCACAGCTCAGGGGCTCGGAGCCCACGGCTGTCAGAGAGATTTCCCGGAGCGCCTCGGGAAAATTCTGCATCGGTGGAGTCACCTAAACCCACTGAAACAAATTCAACATTCAGATTTGGAGGCAAGTTCTGAATTAACCTGGCTGAAATGGGTCAGTCACTGCAGGGAGGCACAGCATGGCCTGGCAGGGCTCTGTACATCCAAACCTGCCACTGTTCTCCCAGGGCACCTGAAGTCTTTCCACCTCCTCTCTGGGGGCATCTTGTCCTTTAGGGTCAGGATCTCTTCCAGGAGAAGCAAAGTTCTTATTCTTTCTTGTTCACTGGGGCTCTGAGCTTAATTAGATAAAACCGAATGTGGTTATTAACAGCTAATTAATAGCAAACAACATGAGGCTCTTCCATCAAACACTGCCTGTGATTCCCTTCCATGGCTCACCTTTCCAAGGACATGGAGTGGCAGGACAAGGGGAATGGTTTCAAACTGCCAGAGAGTTGGTTTAGATGGGGTATGGGGAAGAAATTTGATATTGGGAAGGTGATGAGCCCCTGGCACAGGGTGCCCAGGGAAGCTGTGGCTGCCCCTGGATCCCTGGGAGTGTCCAAGGCCAGGTTGGACGGGGCTTGGAGCAGCCTGGGCTGGTGGAAGGTGTCCCTGCCCGTGGCAGGGGGTGGCACTGGGTAGGCTTTAAGGTCTTTTCCACCCCAAGCCATTCCATGGTTCACACCCCTGTGCTACAAACACTCCTGGCCAGCACAGGGGGAGTGTCCAAGCTCTGTGCACACCCTCGTCCTCCCAAACGACCCAACGAAGGTGCCACCAAAACCGGAGGACGGCACAAGGAGAAAACTGGGTCCCACCAAAGAGAAAACGAGGCCCAGAGGAGCACCCAGAGGGCAGGGAGCACTGAGATGTGCCAGGCTGGGAGGGGTTACACTGGCGACAGCAGCTCAGGGATGAGGTCAGAGCCCTTCAGCACAGAGGGGCTGAGCTGATGGCCACAGGTCTCCAAGGATCTGACAGATGGAGCACACATGGGAAGAGGAGCCATTAGGCAATTAACTCCCACAGCTTATTGCTTGTGTTTCCATTATTCTGGCTACTTAAGAGGCACTTCACTCAATATGCATTTTCTTAGGTTATTGAAAATCCAAGTTCCTCTTGGAGAGCCCGATTGCTGCAATTCAGGTTGTTCTCCAGCAAGAAGGACCACGTTGGTTTTGCTGCTCTACAGCACAGGCCAACCCTCAGGGAACTTTTTCAACACCGAGTTTCCCTTAAATTTCCCAGCTTATATCTTCACAGGACCGGGAACTGCTGAGGCTGAGGAGGAGAAGCTTTTTCAGAGCAGTGAGTTTGCTGCTGGGTCAGAGATTAAACTCTTGCTGCATCATTTCTCAGAGCTCTGCTCGTTACTGTGCCAAAATCCCGGGGGATGCATTTGCCTCCTGTTTCACAGGACACTTCCACCACCCTGCAGGAGAGTTGGTGGTATTTGCATTTCCTTCATGTAAAGCCCTTCCTGCCTTTTTATACCCCATGGACACAATATCTAATTGTTTCTCTTCCCACTCTTGTAAATCGTGACACTGCTCTCCTCTCACTCAGCATTTCATCAAACAGGGCTCAATATAAAACTTCACTGACTAAGTGTGAGCCCAAAATAAGGAATAACAGCAGAAAGTCTTGGCCTTCATCCCCAAGAACAGAGCTGGTGGCTGATCCCTGGCTCCAGGAGGATGCCCAGGCCAGTTGATGTGTTAATTCTTCCCTAAGTGGGCGTGGATGGCTGGAAGGGGAAAGCAGCGCTGCTGATCTCTCCCAGGGGACAGCACTCACAGCACCACCTGTTGAGCTCTTCTCCACTCTCCCTGACATCAGTAAATTGTTTTCTTTCCTTCCTTCAGCTCTGCCCTCAGGAAGAAAAGAGCAATCTGTTGCACTCCGGCTACAAAACACTATTTCATAGTTCCAGCAGCTCTGGAAACCTTGCAGGAGGATGAACACCATTAAAATCCAAGCGAGATTTCCTTTCAAAAAGCCCTTTCTTTCTGCTGCTGTCACTGTGGTCAGGGCTTTCAGCAGCACTCACCACACACAGGCTTTTAACTCCTGCCAGGGGAATAAACTAGAGAGAATGAAGCCTCTTGACATCTTGGCTTCTCTGCCACCGAAGTGCTTCTGAAACCACAGCCAGGATGAACACTGAGGAAAAGGTCTGGGACAGCACAAGTGCTGCAGGAGACTCAGCAAAGAGTGTTTCATAGGTAGAGTTCGAGGGAAAAAGTAATATATATATATACACACATAAATAAACACTCAGGGATCCAATCTCTGGCTAGAAAACGAACTTCTCCCTGAAATCCAGACATTTTTGGAGTCAGATGTCAGCTGCCCTCCAAGTGGCAGCAAGGTCTGAACGAGTTGCTTGCGGGATGAGGAGATGCTAAGCCACACCTAGGTTAAAAATCCAGGCATTAACATGAAATCTGGGCGTTAAAACTACACCTAGGCACTAAAATGAATGTCACTGGTACGGGAGCAAAACCTGCAGTAAATCAGCACAGCCCCACCAGAGCACAGAGCTGTGTTAGGTTTGTCCATTCTTTACCTCAGTGAGACCCTTCCCAGAGCTGAGCTGGTCAGGACAGCAGCCAGCACGGCGCAGGAAATGCTGATTTTTTGGAATTAAACCCCAAAATTTGGCTTGCCAAATGCCAGCCCACCCCGTCAGAGCAGCCAGCCTTCCCTGAAAACCCTCCACAGCAAAAGGCAGCCCCCACATCCCAGCAGGGCATGTCCAGTGCTGCAAGAGCCCCAAACCAAGATGTTTCAGAAGAAATTCAGTTTCCCAACCCAGTATTTATGTGGGACTGCCTTTAATCTCCAAGAAATCGAAGGGAATTGCCACCTTGGTGTTGTGTTTTACTGCAGGGCACGAAAGCTGCACCCGGAGAGAAAAGCAAAGCACTGGCCAAATTAAACTGGGAACGTTCTGATGGAGCAGTTTCCATCCTGAAGTGTCACCAACAGACCCAATTTCATCAAATTCACCATTATTTACCACCCCCTGAAGGGCTGCAGAGCTGTGCCTGATAAAAACTAACAACGTTTTGGTCGAACAGTTGCTCTCCAAAGAACCCAAACCTGCACCCAACCCACTCTGTGGAAGAACCCCCTGCATCCCACCCCCCTCCACGGCTTTGGTTTGAGACTGAAGTTGAGCCCAGCTTACTTTCTAAAACCAGCCTGATGAGATTGCAACCCAGCCAGTGTGAATTCCAGCATGGCAGGAAGGGGAAGGCAGGGGGAAAATCTGACATGACAGATCCATCTCTGGAATCCCACTGGAGGGTTTTTTTTCCCCCCCCAGAAAAAAGCAAGCAGCTCCTTTTGTAGCTCCTGAGCCTATTACTTCCAATGACAACAACAGATGAGTGTTTAAAACCTAAAAAGAAATATATTAATCCAATTTTCAGCTTTTCAGCGGGTGGTACTGTCTACTAATTTTCACAAAAGAGTGATGAACCAATTTAGGACTCAGAAGGTTACTGTGAAAAACTAACAATCACATCTATTACAGGAAAGCTTTCCTACACCTCTTGTCATTCTGAAAGTCCCATTTAGGCCAAGTGGAGGGGTTTTTTTGGGGAATGCAAACAAAGGAGTTGCCTTTTGGGAAATACAACAAACAGCTGGAGCTGAGCTGACCAAGCAGCCCTCAAGACATCCCGTCCTCAGCCACTGCCAGGATGCTTTGCCCTCCAACTGCTCCCACGGGAATTCCCATCCCTGGGCAGGACAGGGGGGAGGCAGAAGCTTTGTCAGCTTTGTCAGAGTGTGTGGAGGAGGCTGCCAAGGAGGACGGACGCCACGTGTGTGATGAGGCTTCATCTGCGCACAGCACGCGGCCAAGTGATGTTTTTAAGCTCCTACGAAAAAGGGATTGTTTATGCCCTGATGTTTCACCCCAACTGGAAACAGCCCCAGAGCAGCTTGAGAGGGATCACAGCAGAAACTGCTCTCCCTTTCACAGCCCTGCTGGGGACCGCTGGAAGATGGTACTGGGCTAATTAGACAAGCCCTAAAGATGTTCCCCTGGCAATCTCACAGGTGAAATCAGCTCATCTCTCCATCCTGCCTTCCCAGTTAATCTCTTGATAAGAGTCATTAACACAATTGTTCAATCTACTGTAGCTGCTTTGGAAAGTGCAGATAATTTACAATCCCATTAAAAAGATGGCCGCAGATTAGTCTCAGAGGCAAATTACCAAACTATTCAGTTGTGTTTTTAGCACATTAGCTTTATGAATCCTGGAGAGAGAAAGAAAAAATAAAAATCATGATCACAGAACATAACAGGCTTCCGAGCAGATCTACCCATCAAAACCCACCTATCTCATTTCCTGCATAAAAATTAAGTGTAATTGCAAACTGTGGGGTACTCAGTGCAGCAGCTGAGCAACCACGGGGACCACTCCAAAGCTTTCCAGGTGAAACAACCACCGTGGCAAAGGAGGAGGGATCTGTGGCAGCACCAGAGTTCAAGAGGTTGCTCTTCTTTGAGCTCCTGAGGAGTTAAATCTAATTTCTCCTCTGCTGCAGATAGCTAAGAAGATGTTTTAATTGAGGGCAGTTGCTAAGCAACTGCATCCCGTGTGCTGCAGCACCTGGAGCAGATAAACATCAGGATGGCACTTTACAAATCAGATTAGTGGTGATGAAATCGCAGCTACAACGAGCTGCAAGTGGCTTCTCCACAAGTTCTGCCTCCAGCCTGATACCCATCGGCAAGGAAAACCCAGAGAAGCTCATGTGGAGAGCTCTCTCCTCCTCCTCCTCTTGCCCAGTGAAATTTTGGGTTGTTCTCACAAGCAGAGTTTGTGAAGAGGGAGAGAGCACTGGCAGGATTGCTCTTACTCCAACACTTCACTGGGGTGTAACTCCGAAGGATAAAATCCTGGAGCTCTTGCAACCACGCACAGATGTGTTTCTGACAGGCCTAGGAGGCTTTGAAAAGCCCCAGAGAATGCACATTTCCAGCCCCCAGAGGGAAAGATTTCCTCCTAACTTTGGTAACTGGACATCACTGTTTGCAGGCCCTGCTACAGCAGCTTTACAGGCTGTTTGGGAGCTGGTTATTGGTGCTGTTACTGCATTTCTAACTAAGACCATTAGGTGATTTAATAGCTCCTGTTCAACATCTTTACATCACAATATTAATAGAAGTGTGAACATTTATCCCTCACTTCTGTCATTAGTGATCTGCTACATCAAAGTCTGATACGCAGCGACCAATTAAACATCAGGATTCAGCAGAGTCCCATCTGCGTTTTCCCACCCGTTCCAAGTCAGCTGCACATCCCAGCCATGGCCAGAATGTGATTTCCCAGATGAAAACCACTCCTGCTGCCTCTATCATGTTCCAAAAATCCCTGCTGCCAAATGCAGAGTAAGAGGCTTCAAAGTCCCCGGAGAACTGTCAGTCTGGATGCTCAGACACGTGTGGGACTCACTCCTTAGGCCTCCAGAGGGCTGTTTTCCAGCACATCTCCAGCTTTCAGGGGGGAGAACAGCCTGGTTTGGTGCCAGGTGGGGGCTGGAGGGAAAGCAGGATTGTGATCCAGGAGGATGGACTGAGGAGCAGGAGGAATTTTTCACCAGCCTTGTCACATCAAATACCAAACCAACTGCACAAAGAGCACCTAAAACCCACAAAGGTCCCAGCTCAAAGAAAACCTTTCACTGCAGCTGCCACTCCAGCACCTGCTGAGGGATTGTGTTAAACAGGACTTGGCAAAACATGTCAGCTTGTCCAGGATTGGGATGAACTTCAGCATCCAGAGCACGTTCAGCTGGTGGGACTCAGCAGGGTCAGAGTCCAAGCCCTGGCCCTGCACAGGACACCCAGGAATCACCCAGGCTTGTGCTGTCACCACTTCCATGGGGAGCCTTTTCCAAGTCTTTCTGGGTGTTCCACGAACCAAACTTCACCTCTGACACGAGAAAACAGCTCTGATGTGTCATCTCCCCAGCCATAAACACCGGTGTCAATCCACTGTCGTCACAGCCTGGTTTGGGTTGGAAGGCACCTGAAATCCATCTCATCCCACCCCCTGCCATGGGCAGGGACACCTCCCATGCACCAGGTTGCTCCTGTCAATCCTACCCAGGTCTGGGGCATCATAACCTAAAGAGTTCTTAAAACCCACATGTACTCTTGGAGCTAAAACAATCGACCCTTTCCTTGGTGGTAACGCCCCAAAGTGAAAGCAGAACCAGGGCATTATTTCCAAGGTTTATCACTTATTCCATTCCCTTGTTCCTTTGGCTCCCCCTCCCACCAGCTGCCTTATTTGCAGTGTGAAGCCCTCAATATTAACCACAGTCCAGGTTCTTAATGTTTTATGTGTGGCCGATGGGATCCCTCAGCATCCAGCAGAGCCTTGGAATAAAGGGCAGCCCAGGACAAAAAAAACCCACCACAAAACCCAAACTTAAATGCAAACAAAAAAAGCAGCACGTGGAACCGTAAGATAGAAGCTGGGCACATTCAATCTGGGAAAGCAAAGAGCTCCAGTTGACATGAATAATTCAAAAACAGCCTCAGACAAATGATCTCAGGTCTGGAAGGAAATGGTGAAAATCTCTGGAGTCTGCAGCTCTTTCTGTTCCAGCCTGCTTCATGCTCAGGGCTGTTTTCCCCAGGGTTATTTTCTACTCTTTTTTAAAAGAAAATATATATATATACACACACATATATAAACAGTCAGATAGGATGTTCAGATACCACATCCAGCAGACCCCAGAGAAATATTTGGATTTTGGATTCATTTCTAGCTTGTAAATTATTCATTAACAGGGATCACGCAATGGGGGGAAAATTAAAAATGGGCAAATTAGTTTTCATTTGTTTATGTTAATTATTTAGCATTCTTCCCTTTTATTAGAAAGGACACAGAGGGAGATTAGTCTTGTTCTGAGGCTCTGTTTGCTCCCCAGACAACACACAATTAGCATTGCTATGGCTACTTTTGTGCACCATCCATAGAAATGACTCCACTGCCCAGATCTGCTGCTGAGACCTCGTGGCATTGGCTGGCTTTCCAAACTGCAGATGTGTCAAAAAAGAGGCTGCTGGGGCTTTATTTACAGATAAAAATCTGTGATTGCTCCCACGACCCTTCCCTGAATTCAGCAGTGGCTCCCCAGCACATCCAACCTCCTCCTCCTCCATCCCAGGAAACTCCAGCCGGCTGGAGCTTTACCTCCAAGTTTACCTCCAAGAACCCCCTCAGTCGTTCCACCTCAGTGAAGGGTTTCAAAGACAGGGTCATCCCCATTTTAATGGTGTTGAGGGTTATTTATTTACTGTGTTCAGCTCTGGGCTCCCCAGGACAGGAGGAGCTCCTGGAGTGGGCCCAGGGAGAACGATGGGAAGGATGAAGGGACTGGAGCATCTCCCTTACGAGGACAGGCTGAGGGAGCTGGGGCTGTTCAGCTCCTCTGGGAACCCTGTGCCTCCCCACCCTCCCAGCCAAGAATTCCTTCCCAGCATCCCATCTAACCCTGCCCTCTGCCAGTGGGAAGCTGTCCCTGTGTCCTGTCACTCCAGACCTTGTAAATAGTCTCCCTCCCTCTTTCTTGTAGCTCCTTCAGGTCCTGGAAGGCCACAGTTAAGTCACTCCAAAGCCTTCCCTTCTCCAGGCTGAACAACCCCAGTTCCCTGAGCCTTTCCTCCCAGCAGGGCTGCTCCATCCCTCTGATCAGCCTGGTGTCACCTCTGGACTCCCTCCTTGTCCTTCCTGTGCTGGAAACTCCAGACTGGAGTGAGGAATATCCCAGTCCCGGCAGCAGCTCCTGGAGGCACCCCGGGATAGAGCCCTGTGCTGCATCACCAGAGGAGCTTTACTGGAGCTGAGGTTCCATCCCTCCCCCAGGGTGACAGAACTGACCCCTCACATCAGGGATATTTATGAGGAAAAGCCACCATTCCAATCCCGTCCATTTATCCCGCTTAGTTTTGCTGCAGAGCAAGTATTGACACAAACAGCCCTGCAAAACACCCTGCAAGGCTGAAACCAAATCTCCTGCCTGCTGAAAAGCAGAAGCCCGTTCCTATTAAGTGATTCAGTAAAAATTAGCTTCCTCCCCTGACCTACACCTCGCAAAAATACAGCAGATGGAGATTAGCAGCAGAAACAGCACCGAAGAGCGAGTTTAAAGCAACGATTTAAGCTTCACTTTCCACGGAGGGTCACAGTGATGAAGTTGTGCCCGTCCATGGGGCTCCTGGAGCTACTCACAAAGCTCACCCAGGAGAGGGGGAGGGCTCCTGAATTTTATGTTGTACTTCTCAAGATAAACTGTGAATTCTCCTCTGAACACTTAATAAATGAAGAGAGAGAGGAAAGGAAAAATAAACCCGCTCCTGAAGCCCAGTTTTTCAGTCAGTGTTTGCACGTGGAGAAATTCCACGTGTTTAGAATTACGAAGGAAACTGCGCAATAATCATTCATTTTAGCAGCTTGGAATCATGGAATTGGTGAGTTTGGAAAAGCCCTCGAAGGTCAGTGAGTCCAATCATTAACCCAGCAGTGCCAAGGCCACCCTAACCACGTCCCCAGGTGCCACATCGACAGAGCTTTTAAATCCCTCCAGACACGGGGATCCACCGCTGTGCCAGGGCTGGACAGCCCTTTCCATGAAGAAATATTCCCTAATATCCAGCATAAACCTCCCCTGACCATAAAGTGCATCTCACTTGGCAGGGACACCTTCCACCAGCCCAGGTTGCTCCAGCCTGGCCTTGGACACTCCCAGGGCTGGGGCAGCCACAGCTTCTCTGGGCACCCTGTGCCAGGGCCTGCCCACCCTCCCAGCCAGGAATTTCTGTTAATGGAACAAAAAGGTTTCTCACACACAACTAAAACTCCAGATCACTTCCAACCAGGACACTGCCAAGGTCTCCAAAGCACATTCGTAAACCATTTTTCCTCCCCCACCATAATGAGGAAGGTGATCTTTCATCTAATTAGAGATAGCTTTACACAAATGAAGGTTTGAGCTCGTTTAGATTTCCCCACCAGGACACAGAGAGATTCCAAGACAGATGTGATTTGGGAACTCCAGCACAGAGCAAAAAACAGGGATTTAAAGAGTTCCAAGCATCATTCTGGCTGCATTTGCCAGACCTGTGTAATTAATGAAAATTAACGGGGAAAGGCTGTTTTCATGGCCAAGAGTCCCAAATGTAGGGAACTTCTCAGCAGAGCATCACCTTTCTAGAAATTACCATCGAGCTCAGTTCCCTCCAATACTGTGGAAAAAGGAGACTCCCCGCTGTTATTGCTTTGTGGTTCTTGGATCAGATCTTGCCAAGGCAAATTTCTCTTCATCCCAGTGGCAATTAACCCTCTGGCATGGGCAGCAGAAACCCTTCCCCTCTGGTGGGTGGCAAAACCGGCCCTTGCTCAGAACAAGCTGCAAATAACCTGAGCAGCCCAACCCTCTGGGAATTATTCACATCTTTGGGCCCCAGTTATTACAACCAACACTTAATTCCCAAGACGAATTCACAGTTTGTTGTCACTCTAGAAACAGGGTTGTCATGGTGAATGTTTCTGAGGTTGATAAAACAACCTGGTGGGGAGTGGTTCTGCTCAGGCACAGTGGGGATTTGTGGGGTTTCAGACAACCTGGTTGGTTGACAGGAAAGGTTTCCCGAGGCTGGGGAGCTCCTGCCCTGTCCCACACCTTCCCCGTGGCTACAGCAGCTGCTCACCAGTTTCAGCTCCTCCTTTCTGGGTGCTGCTGCTTTTCCCAGAAGCCAAACCAGCTGCTTGTCCAGCTTCTGCCTTTGGGCTTTGCTGGAGGAGTGTCAGCACTGCAAGGGGAATTAAACACAAATATTCCCAAGCAGCTACTCATCTCCCAAAGCTTCAGTTCCCTGACTGCACCACCAGAGGTGACACTCGTGGCATCACAGCCCGGGGACTTGTAGGACCTTGGCTTTGAGAGTTTGGTTGACTCTCCTTAACCTCCACCTGCCACAGCATCCCTGCAGTGAAGGAGGTTTTACTGTCAGAGTTCCCCCAGCACACTTGTATTATCCCAAATATTAGCTCCGTGGTTTTCAAGGGAATTTTAATAATTTATCACCTGGATTACCACAGCTGCCTTATCTGTGCTTGCCTGTTGGTAAGTCTTAATGCTGAGCAAACTGACAGTGAACAAGTCATCTAAACAATCCCATTCTTCCTATTTACAGTTAGAATTGCCAGCTGGAAAGGCTTGATCTCGTTCTTAGAATGCTCTGAGGGATTTCACTTACTCAAATTAGCACTTTCACGTGGACTCCAAGTGTGTCACCTCTAAAAATCTGAACTCCCTGCCCAGAGAGAGCCACGTTCTGGTTATGGAACCAGCTGCCTCCATTTTTAAATTTCTTTTAAATTGGCCTTAAAAAAAAAAGAAAAAAAGAAGTGATTGTCCTGCATATGATACCCTTTGGTTGAAAACTTCTTTATTAGGAAGGCACTGGAAGGTTGATGCTGCTCACCCTTCCCACTTCAGTCACGGCTATAAATCACCTCCAGTGCCCAACCCTCCTCCTGGGGACTGAAAACCTCCTGTCTGTTCATCCATAGAGAGCAGCTCCTCCACGACTGAGCTCATTTACCGCCTTCCCGAGGGTGTTTCCAGCTCTCCCTGTCGGGAAGCAGGAGCAGCACCATGCCCAGTGACACCAGCACAACACCAGGACCTTCTCCTCTGTATTTTCCCAACAATCACCAGGACTGTTTCCTTTTCTCTCTCCTCCCAAGCACTGGGTTGACATTTTCAGCAAGATCTCTCTCCCAGTGCTGGTCTCTCGTGCTCAGAGCTCATGAATTCACACTCCCCACAATGAACCTCTCGCAGTGCCTGGTCACAGGCTCATCCTGCCCCTCTCACAGCCAGCCCCCCTCACCAACCCCAGAACTTCTCATCCCCAGCAGACATTTCCATGCCCTAATCACCCCTTTCTCAGAAAGTCACGAAGGACAAAAAAATCCAGACCAAACAGGCAGCTCATCGACTGGGGTCTGGCAGTAAATAAATCTTCAGATAACACCAGCCTCATTTTCAAAGCTGTCTGCCGCTGCATCAGCCAAAGGAGAAACTTCAAAGTGGGTAATTAGCTGTACTTATTGACCTCGTCTGAAAAGAAAAGCCCATTTCTCGGGACAGGCTGGTGTGGAAATCAGATTCTAGTAAGACATCTCCATTTTTATGAGCCTGGTTCAAAGGAAAGAAGAATATCTGGTTTGTCACCTCGTGCCATTTCATACTCTGACACCTTCTAATGGCAAGTTTACAACTAATCAAACCTATTCTAATTCAGAATCCAAAGGGAGAAAGGGGTTCTTGCTTCATTATTCATTGATCTGTGCAGAGGGTTCTGCTCCACTCAGCATTTAAAAGAAATGTTTCAGTGTTAACAGAAATGGAGACTTCAAACACCTGGCAAAAAGGATTTCTTGATCATTCAAACCTTAAATAGTCAAAATATTCCAGCCCTTTATATTCCATTTCAAGCCTGGCAAAATTAAACAAAGCAAAAAAAAAAACCACAAACCCTCCCACAACTTTCCCTGTTCAAAACTGAATTTAATTTTGCTTCTGGAATTCTGTACAGCCAGAAGATGGGAAGGAAGTGGAAGAGAGAAGGAGGCCCTGGATCCCAGAGTCCTAACGCAAGATTTCAGGGCAGTTTAAACAGGGAAATGCAGCTGGAGGACGTGTGTCCTCCGGGGGATCCACTGCCCCAGTACAACACCCCAGTTCTGCTGAGCTGGTTTTGTCCCCTCAGAGTGCAAAGCAGGTCCCTCTCAGCAACTCAGCTCCCCGAGCCACGTGCAGGAAACCTTCACACCAGCCTACAGCTGATGATGTGTGTTCAGCTGACGGGAAAATACCTGTGTGCTGCTGTTTAATGGCCGGTGGAAATGGAATTGTCTCCGGAGGAGGTTTGGTTTTGCAGCCTTGCTGCTCCAAAGAACAAGAGCCAGGATCAGTTAATCACCAGTGCTGGGGGCAGACTAAGCCTGATCTTTCCTTCCTGAGTCTCCAGGTCCCCCTAACCCTGCTCCTCACCTCGCAACAGTTTTATCTTGGAGGTTTGTTCAACACCCCATCAGATTTGTGTTGCTTGTGATTTCCGTGGCTGCTCCGCCCCGAAGAGCTGGAAAAGCTCTTCCTCCTCCAAGCTTTTCTCCCCAGGCAGACACAAAACTCTCAGACTCAACACTTATTTTTATGGACTATTCTAGGAGTGAAACTGGCCATGGAGCCACTCATATATATATTTATTTATGTACATATATGTATAAATATTTGAGGTGTCAGTAGAAAGTAATGAGAGAAAACCCCACCTGACTTTGTGGAATTGCCCAGTCTGACCAGACTGAAACTACTTGAAGTTTTTGACAAGTTAAGCTTTGCCTAGGGGATAAAACTTCTCTTGCTGCTGCTCAGCTGAGAACCTAAACAGCAAATCATCCCAGCTGAGCCTTTCCAGGCAAGTTTGATTCAGACTGAATGTGCAGAAGGGGCCTTTTCATTGTCCCAGTTTCCTGAAAACATCCATTCTTAGGAAGATTTAAAAGACAGGACAGGAAATTAAGGCCTCAACTCCCAGACATCACAGGATCAGATTAAAAAAAGGGAAAAAATTACAAATCGCAGAGTTCACAAACAAAACCTGGTCTAATGAAAGGTGTCCCTGTCACAGCAGGGGGGGGTGGAACGAGATGATTTTTAAGGATTCTGTGAAAAGAACTTCATGCACTGCCCGTCCCCAGATGGTGCCAGTCAGGAGAGGTAAAACCAGTTCAGCACTGAGGTCTGGCACCATTTCGAGGGGGGGGGTTTGGGCTTCACCCTCAAGTCCCATCAGGAGGCAGAGCAGTGGATGGGAGCTGGTCTGGGAACAGAACTGCCCCTGCTGGAGCTGCTGGAGGACACCAAGGATTCCCCCAGCCCAGGGGATGTTCTCCCTGGCACCAACAGCACGCCCTGGGGATGCACTGTGTGAGCAACAGCCAGCACAGGACACAAAACACGTCCCCACCTCATTCCCTACGCCAGGGCATCAGCAGAGGGTCATCAGTAACTCAGTCTCTGTCGTCACTGATGAATTCTTCTGTCATTCCAAAGCAAGACAGACCCCCTGGGCTCCCACCTGGAAGAATCTGCCTGATCACAGCTCTTCTTCTCAAGGTGCTTCGACAGCACCTCCAATTTTGAAAGTTCCCCCGTTACCCCCACAGATCTTTCCCAGCCGAGCCTACGAGTGAAACACCCCATTTCACCAACAGCGCTCCAAGAGCACAAGGAACACCACTAAACCAACACAGAACCACTGCCAAGCTACAGTGAGGTCACAGGAGTGAGCTTCATTGGCTGAAAAGCTGCAGGAAAGGTCAAACAGTCACATCCCTGCAGACTCAGTTCGTGTGTGTGTGAGGTGAGGGTGGGAGCTGCAGTGAAATGTTATAGAAATGTTAAGCTGAAGATGCTGCCTCAGTGCTGTGGTTGTATCTCTGGCAACTGCAGCATTAACAGGATGTATCTGTCACAATCTGGAGCTTCAGGTTTAAAGAGAAAAGCAAATGTTGGCACTGGGTGTTCGTCTGCTCCGTTCACCACGGACTGCTGGAGCTGGGAAAGGTCAAATCACTGTTTCTGCAGCAAACCCTTCCCAAGGAGATAAACTCTGGCCGTGGGAAGGAAAGGTCAGGTGGATAACGCTCTGTGATCTCTCTGGGCCAGCCCCTGCTCAGCGGTTGAGACGTCACAAAGATCCTTTCGTTGCTGGGGCAGTTTGGGGTGTTGGGAAGGTACCAGCAGGTACCTGCCACGCCAAGGAAAACCATCCCTCCCACCCCGTGCTGGGCTCCCTGCTGTGAAACAGGGGCATGGGCTGGGCTCGTTGTGAGCACACACAGCCCCCCTGTAAAGCATCACAAGCCACCACCAAACATAAACCCTAAGCTTAGGAATTAAGCCTGGAATTATCAAGTGGTTCTGTGGTTCACTGAGCGCTTTCCTGCTGGGAAATCATTTTCATAGGCACAGGGAGCCAGCACAAAACACAAAAGCACCGTGACTCCCAAGCTCTGCCATCCCAACCCAAGCAACTTCTGAGCCCGAGCCTCAGCAGCACCTTGTCCTGCTGGAGAGTCCCAGACTGGTTTGGGCTGGAAGGACCTTAAAGCCCTTCCAGCCCCACCCCTGCCATGGGCAGGGACACCTTCCACCAGCCCAGGTTGCTCCAACCT
>JAYRBT010000313.1:0-13446 GCA_036023395.1 Myiotriccus ornatus | reverse complement strand
AGAGGTGACACGGAGGATCTCCAGGGGGGTTGGAAGCGGGAGAGGTGACACGGAGGATCTCCAGGGGGGTTGGAAGCAGAAGAGGTGCCAGGAGAGGGGGGGGAGTCTCACTCTCGGATCGCTTTTTGTCTCCCTGGAATCAGCTCTGATTTATTCCCTTTGATTGTTGTTTTGGGGGTTTTTTTTGGTCCTTTTTGTTGTTGTTATTTTTCAGGTTTCCTCCGTGTCGGCATTTTCTCCCCAACCCCTCCTCGGCACTTTTATCTCCAACCCCTCCCTTTTCTCCCCAGTCCCTCCCTTTTCTCCCCAATCCCTTCTCAGCACTTTCCCCCCCAATCCCTTCCTTTTATCCCAAGTCTCTCCCTGGCACTTATCTCCCCAATCCCTCCTTTTCTCCCCAGTCCTTCCCTTTTCTCCCCAGTCCCTCCCTGGAAGTTTTCTCCCCAATCCCTCCTTTTTTTTTCTCCAATCCCTCCCTGGAATTTTTATCCCCAATCTCTCCCTTTTCTCCCCGATCCCTCCCTGACATTTTTCTCCCCAGTTCCCCTCTTTTCTCCCCAATCCCCTCCTTTTCTCCCCAGTCTGTTCCCAGCACTTCCCCCCCCCAATTTCTCCCCAATCCCTCCCTGGCAGTTTTGTCTCCAATCCCTCCCTTTTCTCCCCAATCCCTCCCTTTTTCTCCCCAATCCTTCCCTTTTCTCCCCAATCCCTCCTTTTCCTCCCCAAACCTTCCCTTTTCCCCCAGTCTCTTCCTTTTCTCCCCCTTCTCCCGGGATACACCCGAAACCCGAGACCAGGAATCTTTCGGGATGCCAAGAGGGCTGTTAGTGGCTCACCGGTCTCCTGCTGTGCTATCTTCCAACTTCCAAGCTCTTAACCCTTCCCAAGCCTCAGGAGCAATCTGCACACATCCCCTTTCCCCCCGCCCCCAGCTGATCCCTATGGAAAAATCCCTGAGAGCCCGAAATCCCTCCGCAAAAGTGCCAGGAAAAAGATCGGTTTGGGGGATTTGGGGGCTGGAAAAATCCGGCTTTGTGGCCTCTGAGTGGTGAAATTTGGGATGCTGGGTTGCTCTTTTTAGGGATTTGGGATAACAGGTGTGTGTGGAATGGGGGTGGGATGGGATTCCTGGAAAAGTTTGTGGGTGGCACAGCCCTGTGGGCAAAGCCAGAGCAACAGGACAACGGGAATATTTCAGGGATCTGGGAAAAGCTTTCACTGGGGTTTTCATGGCAACAAGGTGGGATTTGCCTCTGGAAGCGCGGTGGTGATTTAAGCAATGGATCCTCCCGGAATTCTGGGAACAGACTCACAGCCACCAACGCCTTGAGGGATGTTAGAGCAGGATTTGGGGCAGGAATCTTTCCAGGGCTGGGGTGGGAGTTGGAGCAGTTGGGCAGCACCTCGGGCAAGGATGTTTTTTTGGGACAGCGGGATTACGACTGTTGGCCCATGGCTATGGAGGGACAGCAGGTGGGATTTGGGATCTGGAGCAGCAGGAGCAGCTGAGGGAGTTGGAGGGGCTCAGCCTGGAGAAAAGGAGGAGCAGGAAGGACCTTCTCACTCCCTACAATTCCCTGACAGGAGAGGGTGGGATCGGGCTCTGCTCCCAAGGAACGAGGGACAGGATGAGAGGAAACGGCCTCGAGTTGTTCCAGGGGAGGTTTAAACTGGATATTAGGAAAAATTCCTCATGGAAAGGGCTGTCCAGCCCTGGCCCAGCTGCCCCAGGACAGTGGTGGATCCCCATCCCTGGAGGGATTTAACATCCCTGTGGATGTGGCACTGGGGGACACGGGCAGTGGCGGCCTGGGCAGTGCTGGGGGGATGGTTGGACTTGATCTTAGAGGGCTTTTCCAGCCTAAATGATTCCACGATTCCATGATTATTCCACAATCCAGCTGGGGCTGGCAGCCACCAAGCTGCCCTCGTCCCACCCTCCTCACCCCTCCTCCAGCCCACGGAGCAAACCCCCTTTCCCAGAGCTTTTCCCCCACTTCCCAAAGGCGGGAGCTGCCAAGGAGAAACAAATCCACGAGAATACAGAGACAGCCTTTGGGAGCGTGGGAGTCTCCTCCCCCTACTTTTTTTTTTGGCACCTCAGGCGACGGGGAGAACTCAATCTCAACCTTTTTTTTTTTTGATCTCCTCCCAAAAAATTCATCGGAGGACGCGGGAAAGTGGATCAGCCCCCGAGAGCAGCGTGGGGAAAGTTGCGGTTTCAACGGTTTTCCTGCATTTTGATGGCAAAGGGGCTGTTTGAGTCAAATGGGTGTTGACTCAGCCCGGGCTGAGCCGCGGGAACACGAAGCACCGGCCCCGCTCCGAGCTCCTGGGTGTGTTTTCCTTCGGCACAATCCCTGGATAACCTCCCGAGCTTCCAGGAAAAAAAGAGCTCCAGAAAGTGTAGGACGAGGCAGAATCGCTGATGTGATGAAGAAATAAAGTGATGTGAGATTAATCCCAAGGCCTCTTCAGTGAAAAGATCCAGTTTTTTAGGCTTTTCTAGACCGGATTGTGAGGAAAACACAATTATCCCACCGGACTGTG
This sequence comes from Myiotriccus ornatus, assembly GCA_036023395.1. Lineage (NCBI taxonomy): Eukaryota > Metazoa > Chordata > Aves > Passeriformes > Tyrannidae > Myiotriccus > Myiotriccus ornatus. The sequence goes on along the minus strand of JAYRBT010000313.1, from coordinate 10,896 downwards.
GGATAATTACGGCTGGAATATTTGCTGATGGTTTTAGAAGTGGCCACTTTTTAGGGTGGAGATTCCTCTGGGTGAGGAGTCTTGGTGGGTGGGGGGCTGAAGAGCCATCAGGGTTGTCACTCAGGTGTTAAATTCACTTGGGAAGAAAAAAAAGAGAAAAATTCCAATGCTTGTGAAAATATTTAAGGAAAAAAAAGGGGAAAAAAAGAAAAAAAGGGAAAAAAAGGGAAAAAAGGAAAAAATAGAAAAGAAAAAAAAGAAAAAATAGAAAAGGAAAACTTAAAAAAGACAAAAATAGAAAAGGAAAAAATAGAAAAGGAAAAAAAAGAAAAGAAAAAATAAAAAAGGAAAAATAAAAAAGGAAAAATAGAAAAGGTAAAATATAAAAGAAAATATAAAAGAGAAAAATAGAAAAGAAAAAAATAGCAAAAATAGAAAAGAAAAAATTGAAAAAATAAAAAAGGAAAAATGGGAAAGAAAGTAGAAAATTAAAAATAGGAAACAAAAATATAGAAAAGAAAATACGAAAGAGAAAAATAGAAAGGATAAACTAGAAAAGAAAAAATAGAAAATAAAAAAAGAAAAAATAGAAAAGGAAAAATATAGAAAAGAAAAAAAGAAGAAAAAAGAAGAAAAATAGAATAGAAAAAAAGAATTAAAAAAATAGAAAAGAAAAAATAGAAAAGGAAAAATAAAATAAAAAAAAAATAGAAAAAAAAAATAGAGAAGAAAACCCGGCCAGGGTCCACCAAGTGAAGAGCTGAATGAACCAGGACAATTATCCAGGCAGGTCCAATCCGTGCCTGTCCCGGTTCCTCCAGCCAGGTCTCGCCGTCAATGACTCGTCGATGACTCGTCGATGATCGCGGAGTGGTCGGGGCAGCTCCGCCCGCGCAGCCTTTGCCGAAGCCCGTGTTCCATCACAATGAGCTCCTCTCCCGCCCTCTCCCCTCTTGATTCCTTCGGGAATCTTTCCCAGGCGGGAAGGGTCTGGGAACAAGGACAGGCAGCACCAGACGCGGGTTCATCGCCTGGTTCTGCTCCGAAGTCCCGGAGAAAAGAGCATCACGTGGATTAAAAGCATCTCCACCTCAAAAAGGAGCCGTTTGGCTCCCCAGGGAACCTCCAACTTCCACGGGAAGGAAGTTCAGAGGAGGGGATCCACGGGGATGTTCCCAGGGCTGGAGCCAGGCTGGGAATGCTGGGAGTGTCCAGCCTGGAGAAGGGAATGCTCCAGGAAACCCTCAGAGCCACTTCCAGGGCCTGAAGGGGCTCCAGGAGAGCTGGAGAGGGACTGGGGACAAGGGATGGAGGGACAGGACACAGGGAATGGCTCCAAACTGAAAAATGGGAGCTTTAAACGGGATGTTGGGAAGAACAACCCCCGTTGGCAACATAAGCAGAGGCTGAGAGAGGAGGAGGAGGAGGAGGAGGAGGAGGGAAATGATGCCCAAACTGCTGGAGATGTTCCCTCCACGTGAACATCCCAGGGGCTCCAGGGATTTGTCATTGTCACTGTCACTCCTCGGCACTGGGGTGACCTCAGCTCCCCCTTGGCTGTGGCTTGAGAGAAAATAATAAAGAATTAATCAAGACAAAGCTCTTAATGCTTCACAGCTCCTTTAGCCACCGGACTGGAGCATTCCAAGCGCCTCCTGCTTCGCTTTTTTCCTTCTGAAATAATCAGGATGGAGGTGCAGCCTCAGCCCTGGGCTCTGCTCCCACCCCCACGCTCCCAAAATGGGCCCCTGGGGGGAAAAAACGGATTCCAAGGGGCTTTCAAAACCTTCACTCCTTTGTTTCCTCAGCGAAGGGATCACCGGGCTGCTCTTCTCCACTCCAGAATCTTCTCTTCCTCTCCCTGTCTCTCGGGGAATTCCCACGTGTCCCTCACACAGGTTGACCTGGTTTGCCTCGTTTGGAGCGGGTGCTGAGAGCGTTTCGGACACACAGGGATGAGGAAACGGGGAAGGAGGAGGCTTGGAAGCAGCGTGGGAAGCAGAGCGGATGAGGACACGATGGACACAAGTCCTGCCGGGGCAGAGACCAGGAGGTTTCTCTGTGACGCCCTCGGGATCGGCAGCAGAGGTGGAGATGGAAGCCCAGCTTGGCATGGAATCATGGAACGGTTTGGGTTGGAAGGGACTGCAAAAATCATGGAATTCCAACCCCCTGCCATGGGCAGGGACACCTTCCAGTAGCCCAGGTGGCTCCAAGCTGGCTTGGACACTTCCAGGGATCCAGGGGCAGCCACAGCTTCTCTGGGAATTCCATTTCAGTCCTTCCCACCCTCCCAGTCAACAATTCCCTCCCAATATCCCATCTAACCCTGCCCTCTGGCAGTGGGAAGCCATTCCCTGTGTGTTGTCCCTCCATCCCTTGTCCCCAGTCCCTCTCCAGCTCTCCTGGAGCCCCTTTAGGCCCTGGAAGAGGCTCTCAGGTCTCCCTGGAGTCTTCCCTTCTCCAGGCTGGACATTCCCAGCTCTCCCAGCCTGTATCCATAGGAGCTGCTCCAGACCTTCATGGCCCCCCCATTCCATGAGTTCAGCTCCCTGGAGATGTCCTGAAGGACAGATTCAGGGAAACATGAATTATTGTTGGATAAAGTCTTCTTCCAGATGGAGGTGAGGAAATTGTTGCCGTGGATCCAAGGGGTGCCAGCGACAGTAACCACCTGGGTAGGTGTTTTCTGCTCCTTGTTGGGTGTTCTCCAAGACCTCCAGCTCCTCCAAAGGGTTGAACAAAGTCCTTTGGGTTTTTCTGGCTGAAAATTCCCTGGTTTTTTCCCCTCCCTGTATCATTTTAAGCTTGACCAGTTCCCTGATGAGTCTCCCCACAAGCACTTCCAGAGGCCCTGGAGGGGATGTGCTGTGAGTGGGTTGGGGAGATGGATTTCTTTCCATCAGGGATAGAAAGAAAGGAACATTTTTGGGGGCTAAAGAGCTGCCTGGACTGGAAGTTCCCGTGTCCTAATCCTGGCCTGCCTTGCTGCTCTTTGTCCTGCTCCCAGGAACTGGGAGGGAAGATATTCCAGGGAGCTTGCCCACATTTCTCAGCTGACCTTAAAAATATCAGCTCTTCCTTGAAATTTGGAGGTCAAATGTCCTCACGCTGTAGTTCCAGCGATGTTATCCCTAAAAAGATGGCACATTTAGCCCGGGATTCCACCTCCAGCCCTGGCCAGTGGTGGAGCCTTAGGGATGGATCATGGAAAGGAGAAAGAAATCCTGAGTGGAGCTGAGGTCCCTTTGCATCCAGCTCACTGTGGTATCACAACCTTCAGTCATCCCAATGATCCAGACCTGGAATAGCTGCCTTTCCATGATCCAGGGGTGAGAGGGAATGAGGAGTTGGGCTGAGGAGGCGAGCAAGTCAAAACTGGGGGGGCAAAGGATAAAAGATCTGATTTAGCCAGAGCTGGTTCCTCCATCCCAGCAGAGCAAAAAGGGGCTCCAGGACTTTGCTTGGCCCCACAGACGGCTCCAAAATGATGGATTTGAGGCAGAAAGGGTGGAGTCCACACAATCCTGGGGAATATCTGGAGCAGCAAGTGCTGGTGGCAACAGGCAGCGCAGAGGAACTTGTGAGAAACTCCCTGGGACAGAACGAAACAAGCTGAGCTCGGGGAAAATTCGCGGTCCCCCACCTCACTCAAAGGCTGGATTTTGCCTTCTCCACCATTTAGGGAAAAGGAGCCCCGAGTGCTGCTGGCTTGGGATGGGACTCGGAGCCAGAGCCTGGGCTCGGAATGCTTTGAGGGGGAGAAACTGAGAGCTGGCAAATGCTAAAAGAGCCATCAGATCATCGGCTCCGTCCCCGGGAGGGCCGGCGGGATTGTCCCCTGGAGGGGGCTGGGATGGAAATGCTGCTGTTGTGGGGATTTCACGGGAGTCCTGTGGGAGCAGCAGCAGAGCCCAGAACTGTCTCCCTGCCAGGGATGAAACTCTGTGAAATCTCTGCCTTCTAGTTAGTGCAGCCTAATCAACCCCCTTTTCCTGGGGGATTTGTGCCCTCCAGGTACAGGAGACCTTTCTTCCATCTGCCTTTCCCATCTGCCTGTCTGCCCGGGTCCCTGCAGGTCCCTGTCTACCTGCAAGGGATGATGCCTTTGGGTCCTGGCAGCCCCCAGGGTGGGAAAAGAGGCAGGAAAAACAGGGTAGGACGCAGACAAAGGGAAACGGTGTCCCAGGGGGATTGTCCTGGCTCGGAAATTCCCCCTGCTGAAACAAGGCAGGCAACTTCGTGTCTCATCCTGCCCAGGCTGGCAGCACCTTTCCCGAGCTGTCCACAAGCTGGGAGCCAGGGATAGCACTTTCCTTGTGAGATATTGGAGGTATTTGTGTATTTACTTCCAGACAGACAATAAATAGGATCCACTGGGGGGTTGGGATGCAGAGACTGTATCAAAGTGGAGGGCAGAGAACAGGGTTGGGAGGGTTCGGCAGAGCTGGTGGGTTGAGAGCTGGGGGGAGATTGGGATGAGAGTTCTCTGCAAGAGGGGAGGGAAAGAAACTGGGAGGCCACTGGTGGGTCCACGGTGGGTGCTGGGTCTGCTGGAGGGCTTGGAAAGCTGTGCAGAGGAGCAGGAACAGGATCGTTGGACATGGGCTCCCCACATTTTCCCCTATGCTGGAGATAATCCTATGTCTGGCTCTGCCCAGGCTGGGAAGGAATTTATTGCTGATCAACTCCAGAGCTCAGCAGAGCTGGCAGAAAGCTCTCCACTGGTGGAAAAGCTGTTCCCATCACACCTCCTTCCACCTGCCCAAATGCCCCACGTTCACAGGAGAATCAGCACAAAACCCACCCCCCTCCTCTGGACCCAAGAGCTCCTGGAAAAACATTCCGACCAAAAACCATCCGCGAAAGCTTCACCCTCGGAGTCATTAGAGCCTGGCAATAAAAACACGCTCCAGAAATAACCGAGGTGTATTCAGGCTGTGAACAATCAGCGGTGTGCGATCCAATTTAAATTGTAAAACACTTGGAAAGCTGCCTGCTGGTGACAAGGACCTGCCCCTTCTGTGCCCGCACGAGGCGCCGACAGGGCACGGATTCCGCTGGGATGGGCAGGCGTTGCCACTCCACGTGTGACCAGGGCAGCAATCCCTGACCAAAGCGCTCGTGGGGACCTTGGAAAAGCAGCTCGCAGGGTCTGTGTCCCGGAGGAGATCCCAACCCAGCAGGAAGTTGTGGATACGACATGCCCGTGGTCCCAAAGCCCTGGGACATTCCACATCCCTGTTTGGATCCTGCTTCCATCAGCGGCTGGCACTGCATTCACCCCTTCCCGCACCCCCTGGCAGGGGGGGGGGTTGGACTGGAACGAGATGATCTTTAAGGTCCTTTCCGACCCAAACCGTCCCAGGATTGTCTGATCGCTCTGCAGGGAATGAGGGTGAGGCGAGGCCGGGACGAAGCGGCCGCAAGCACAGAGGACTCCCCGCGTCCCCCCCAAATCCCTTGATCCCGGCCTCGAGCAGCTCCTGGGGCCGTGCCTGCCAGCCTCGTGCTGCGGCTGAAGCAGCGGGACGGCGGGGGACGGACACGCGGCCCTTCAACCCTACAAAAAACACCCTGATGTCACCGACGCCTCCTTTCCTCCCCAAACCCCACCCGGGGGACGTCCCGCGGGCTTCCCACCAACAGTTTTCACAGCCTTGCCACCCCTCCGTGGCGAGGCCGGTGCCATCCCCCCCCTCTCCCTCCCCTCCCTTCCCCCGTGTCAGCGCTCGCCCCCACGAGCCTCCCCTTTCAGCTTTCCCTCCGAGCTTTAATTGAAAGCAGCTCGCGAACACTCCGAGACCCGGGAGCCAACTCTGAAGCCTCGCTCAGGTTGGGGAACCTGCCGGCAACGTCGCGGGGCCGACAGATAATTAAAGTGACAACGGATCACGCGGGAGGGAGCGGGGGATGCAGCGATGCCTCCCCCGGGGAAGTCGGGCAATCATCGCGCCGGGCCCGGAGGCTCGTTTTTTTTTTTGGCCCCAATCCCACGATGGTTTTGCGACCATCTTCCCCCCCTCGGGGTTTAAAGTCTTTCCCACACCCCGCTCTCCCCTCCCCGGGTGCCGTCGGGAACGGGACAAAAGGCGGAGGAGGAGGACGAGGAGGAGGAGGGGATTGACGGCTCGGAGGATCGCGGCGCTTGAAAAAGCGGGAAGAAGGAGCGAGAGACGCTCGACAAAAGACAGATGGGCTAAAATTTCTGAACGCTCATGAAAGATTCAGGGGCGTCACTTGTTAAATTTAATTGGGAGAAAGCCGGTGCCTGACTGCACGGTTTGCTGGCTTTTGCTTAAGAAGTCAACTGACAAGCTTGTCGTGTGCGGGTTTTTTTTTCCTTTTCCCTCTCCTTCCCTCCCTCCCGCCTCCTTTTTCTTTTTTTTTTTTTCTTTTTTTCCCGGCTCCTGCCCCGTGAATAATTTGGGGAGCATTATCTCCTGCCTCCCGGCGGGGCGAGCACCGCTCCCGGTCTGGGAGGTGGGATTTTGGTGGTGCTCTCAGCTTGGGATCCGTGGAGGTGGGAGTTCAGGTGCTGCTTGGGGTTTTGAGGCAGATGTAGGAAGGTGTTTTGATTAATGCCATAGGTTTGGGTTGTAACCCCTCTGCCAAGGGGCTGGGACGCTTTTCTTGCCCACGGGAACACCTGGTGGGAAAGAGAGGACGTGGCAGGACCTCCCCTGGAGCTGAGCTTTCCACAGGGTGTGTGAACAGGGAATGAAGTGAAATTTAATTGGGATTTAATGGCTTCTTCAGTGCTATTTGACTGTTATTTAATAAAAAAAAGAGATTCCAGGAGGGACTCATCCCTCCAAAAGCAGATTTCTGTGCTCATCAGGACGTCTCTGCTGCCAAAGAGGAGAACAGTCCCTGCTGGAGGGTCAATTCATCTCCTCTGGGCTTTGATGTCTGCAGGAGAGCAGATGAATCACACCTGAAAATGCCTTTTTCTCCCAGAAGATTCCAAGAGGAGCTGGTGGGACTTCCCAGAGGTTCTCGTGCTGCACAGATATCCTGGGAGAGGTGATGTGGACCCCACTCATACTCAGGATTGCGATGCCAGGGGCTCATTCCGGCCCCACACCTGGACCTGGCACGAGGTTTGAGCAAGATCTTCAAATCCTTGAGCAATTCCAGGCTGGGTTTGAACCCAATCACGAGCACAGAGTTTTGGGAATGATGCAGCTCCAAAGGGTCCTTTGCTGGAGGTGGGAGCTGCCACTTCCTACTGGATCCCTGAGGGCATCCCAGGGATAACCTGAACTCAGGGATTAGGGACAGTGGCAGAGCTCCGTAGAGCTGGAGAGGGGGATGGGAGTGCCTGGATAAATCTGAAACCTGCCAGGTAACCTGGTCACCTCTTGGAATGCACCAAGAATGTGGGATACGATCCCTTTTCTGGGATTTGCGTCGTCTGGTGGGATCTACGAGCCAAAGTGGAATTATTTGTGCAATGGAGACTTGGCAAAGTATCAAATCCACTCATTGTCCCATCTGACTGTTCATCCTCCTGTCTGTCCATTTATCCTTCTGTCCACCCATCCACCCACAGGATCATCCTGGAATGGTTTGGCTTGGAAGGGACCTTAAAGATCATCTCCCTCCAACCTCCTGCCATGGGCAGGGACACCTTCCACCATTCCAGGTTGCTCCAGGCCCTGTCCAACCTGGCCTTGGACGCTTCCAGGGATGGAGCAGCCACAGCTTCTCTGGGAAGTCCATTCCAGTCCCTCCCCATCCTCCCAGGGAAGAATTCCTTCCCAATATCCCATCTAACCCTGCCCTCTGGCAGTGGGAAGCCATTCCCCCTTATCCTGGCACTCCAGGCTTTTGTCCAAAGTCTCTCCTGGAGCCTCTTTAGACCCTGGAAGGGGCTCCAAGGTCTTTCTGGGACCTTCTCTTCTCCAGGCTGCTCCATCCTCTTCTCAACCAGTTGCCAGGGCCGGACTGGTTTAAGCTTCAGCACATCCAAAGCCATCCCTGCTTTGGGAATCACAACTCCCATGGACTCAGCTCCTCTGTGTGACACCTGGACACCCTTTCCCCCAGCAGCACCATGAGGGGGTCGTCCCCAGGAGCCCTTTGGTTCTCCTGGAAGGGTTTCCATGGATGGAATGGATCGTTTTCTTCACGGGGTGTGTTTGTGACGTGAATCTGGTCCCGTTTTTCCAGCTGCAAACAGTCCCTGCTTTTCTCTTTTACGTGTCCCAGTCCACGACCCCGGGGCCAAAAGGTGGATTTTGGTGACCATCTGGACCTGCTGGAGTGTCCCTGCATGGAGTCAGAGCCAAGGTGAGGACACAGAGCTGTTCAGGGTGGATCTTTGCTTGGCTTTAGGTGCCAAACTCTTCATCGGGAGCGGGATGGGTTGACACCAACATCTACCCCGGGTTTGTAGGACACCTCGAATCAGAGCCTTAATCACAACGTGCTGGTCTCTGAGTCCTGGTGGAGTTACTGCAAGCAGGCATCTTCCCATCCACCAGCTGGGCTGTGGTGACCCTCCTGTCCTTGGAGACCTCATCAAAGTCTATCCGTCCCTTTATTCACCCGCCTCATCACCAAAAATTCAGTGTGAATGGCGTCGATTTGGGTTCAAGCGGAACCAAAGAGCTGGAGGGGAAAAGCACCCACAGCTCTGATGGGGGATCTCCGATGGACGGCTCTCTAAGCTGGCCTAACTCTCAAGCTGTGTCAGGGTGGGTTTAGGCTGGACATGAGGAAAAGGTTCTTCACCCAGAGGGTGGTTGGTTGGACGCTGGAAAAGGTTCCCCGGGGAAGTGGGAGCACCAAGGCTGCCAGAGCTCGAGGAGCGTTTGGACAGTGGCATTCTTGGGGTTGTCCTGTGCAGGAATTGGACTCGATGATCCTTGTGGGATCCAGCTCAGGGCACTCTAAAATATATTCTAGAATTCCACGAGCTCAATGTTTTTGGTCATCTGCCCTCACCACGAGCTTTCCCTCGAGCCCACCCCTGGCTGGGCAGGGTCGTGTCACATCCAGCAGGATCCTAAAAGGCTGAGGGGACAGTGATGAAAGCGCTGCTTCCTTAATCACCCCCCTTCATTAACAACCTGCATTTCCAGGATCCCTCAGCCAGTTGCAGTTGGACGTTTCAGATAAGTTGTACAAAGCCCATCTGCCGTGATGTCGCATTCCCAAAGGTTCCCACAGCTCCGGGATGACTCAGCTGCAGCTTCACACGGATTTGGGCTCCGGCTTTGAATTTCTCGGGGTGGATAGAACAAAATAAAAGGGTGACATTCGTTAATCACCGCCAGGGAGGAGGGAAGGGTTTGTGGACAGGAATCAGAAAACTTTTGCCAAAATTCCGATGCACTGGCACCGTCCAAGGGACATGTTCCCTGAGGTGACACAGCAGCAGGATCTGCTGCTGAGGGGGTTTTGCCCCTCTGCTCCTCTCTGGGGAGATCCCAGCTGGAGTCCTGCATCCAGCTCTGGGATCCCCAGCCCAGGAAGGACATGGAGCTGTTGGAACTACTCCCGTGATCAGAGGGATGAAGCAGCTCTGCTGGGAGGAAAGGCTGGGAGAGCTGGGATTGTTCAGCCTGGAGGAGAGAAGCTTTGGGGGGAACTGATTGTGGCCTTCCAGGACCTGAAGGAGCTACAGAAAAGATGGAGAAAGGCCTGGAATGACAGGATGAGGGGGAATGGCTTCCCACTGCCAGAGGGCAGGGTTAGATGGGATATTGGGAAGGAATTCTTCCCTGGGAGGGTGGGGAGGGGCTGGGATGGAATTCCCAGAGAAGCTGTGGCTGCCCCATCCCTGGAAGTGTCCACAGCCAGGTTGGAGCAACCTGGGATAGTGGGAGGTGTCCCTGCCCATGGCAGGGGGTTGGAATTCCATGATCTTTTAGATCCCTTCCAACCCAACCCATTCCATGATTTTGTATCCAGAGCACACCAGCCAGGACCCGCTTTTGGAGACAATCTCAGCAGCAGCCAGAGATGCTCCTGGGTTTGGGTTCTGCTGCAGAAAAAGGGGAGAATTTCTGTATAAAACATCAAAAGAAAAAAGCAACTGTGCCTTTTGACCACATTTACTGCCAGGTATCGTCCTTGTATCTGTCCTTGGGGTTTCATTTTGATTTCTTTTCCCCTTAAAAAAAAAGCAAAACCAACCTCCCTCAATTTTATTTTTTTTTTTTAATTTTTTCTCCATCAGCGCAGAAGGAGGAAAGGGAGGGGAAAAAACCAATTATGAAAAGGGGGGAAGGAAAATCTCCGCACCAGAAAAAAAACCCCAAACGCTCCCCGTAATTTTGCGCGTCGAGGATGAAACCTCCAAAAATCCCCTGCTTTGCTTTGATGCCGAAGGAAAGGCTGTTGAATGACACAGACACGTTTGTGTTGTTCTGCACTTTGGGGATTTTTTCAGCTAAAAAATGTGGCAGAGTGAGGAGCCTTTTGATTATCGAGCCTCAAACGGGGTCTGTCGATTGGATTTTCGGGCCCAGCCGGTCTGAAGTCACAGAATCGCGGATGGTTCACGTTGGAACAGACCTACAGGATGGAGGCATGGAAGGATTTAGGTTGGAAAAGACATCCAAGGGACAATCAAGTCCAAGTTGTGGTCACCTTGTCACCCAGCTCCGAGCACTGAGTGACACGTCCGGTTGTGAGAATCATAAAAACATGGAATGGTTTGGGTTGGAAAGGATCTTCAAGAGCCTCCAGCTCTGGGATCCTCAGCACAAGGATGTGGAGCTGCTGGATGAGTCCAGAGGAGCCCACGGAGATGCTCCAAGGGCTGGAGCTCCTCTGCTCTGGAGCCAGGCTGGGACAGCTGGGAATGTCCACCTGGAGAAGAGAAGGATCCAGGGAGACCTGAAAGCCACTTCCAGGGCCTAAAGGGGCTCCAGGAGAGCTGGA